>VSMD01041285.1:0-71362 GCA_008750895.1 Mirza zaza
TTTTTGAGACAGAGTCTCACTTTTATTGCCCAGGCTAGAGTGAGTGCCGTGGCGTCAGCCTAGCTCACAGCAACCTCAAACTCCTGGGCTCAAGCAATCCTGCTGCCTCAGCCTCCCAAGTAGCTGGGACTACAGGCATGCGCCACCATGCCCGGCTAATTTTTTCTATATATATTAGTTGGCCAATTAATTTATTTCTATTTATAGTAGAGATGGGGTCTCGCCCTTGCTCAGGCTGGTCTCGAACTCCTGAGCTCAAACGATCCGCCCACCTCGGCCTCCCAGAGAGCTAGGATTACAGGCTTGAGCCACCGCGCCCGGCCAAAAATAATTCTTTTTTCACATGGTACTTCATCATTATTTTAATGATTACTGAGCAAATTTTAGAAACTCAGTCACAAATTTTCCATACAATATCCTAAGGAATGTCCTCTGCCCATTGATATAAGGGGTCTCATGATGTTTAATTTTATGTGTCAACTTGACTGGGCCAAGGGGTGCCCAGATTTAATATTATTTCTGGGTGTGTCTGCCCGCCAGAGCCTTTCAGGATAAAATTAGCATTTGAATCAGTGCACTTAGTACAGTACATGGCTCTCTCCAATGTGGGTAGGCATCATTCAATCTGTTGAGGACCTAAATAGAACAAAAGGTAGAGGAAAGAGGAATTCAGTCCTTTTTTCTGGTCTCACCGCATGAGCTGAGACATTTCATCTTTTATTCTCAGACTGGGATTTACAACATTGGCTCCCTGGTTCTCGGGCCTTGTGACTCAGACTCAATTATACCACCTGCTTTCCTGTTCTTCAGTTTGCAGACAGCAGATGGTGAGACTTCTTAGCCCCACAGTTGCATGATCTAGTTCCTCATAATAAATCCCTTCATGTCTGTATATGTGTGTGTGTGTGTGTGTGTGTGTGTGTGTGTGTGTGTCTGTGTTTATATATCCTGTTTCTCTGGAGAACCTGGATTAATATAAGCATCTAAATTATTTTGTGGAACTTGTGAAGAGTCATTAGTGTCACAGGATCCAAATTGGGCCAGTTTATCAAATTAACTTAGAAATTTTCATTCTAAAGGGAGAAGAATAAAAGTGCTCAGGAAGCACTTATCTACTCTAATTTTAGTAGTCTTCTACAAACAAGTGTTAAACCTGCCATGAATAATAAATTCTAATAGTATTTGGGCACTTTATGGAGATAAAATTATCCTGTATGGATAAGGCACATAACTATCCCTGACCTACAATTTTTTACATGCTAAAAAATAAAATTTGAAATACATTCCCCCGTGAGTTGTTTAGATTGACTAATATGCATGAAAACAGCATGACTATAGTGTGATATAAATTCTACATACCATTAATAAGAACATAAATATTACCACTTCCATTATCATCTCTATTAAATTTACTACTTTGAAGTGCCTACATAAAATAAACTACATCCAGTTTTACTTGGGAAACAATCTTAAATTTGCCTGTTTCCAGGTTATCAAGAATAGACATTTAATGGTGTTACTGCCAATACCTAATCATCTAGTCACTAAGGAACATTCCCATGCAAGTTCTTTCAATTTAGAATTTCTTTTACCTCTAAATTTTCGCAACACATCAGGGAGATTCTTACACAACATGCAGAGAGAATCACAATAGCACACAAGCCAGTCAAAACAGAGAACGAACAGCATGACCAGAGTTATGACTTCCCAAGATTCTCGTATCATGTGAAATCTGTGCCTGGAAGCGGAAAAAAGTCTCCTTGAAAAGGACTAATATTCAAATGTCCCCTTCTTAGCAGTGAATGGAAACCTACTCGCTCACCAGGTTTTGTGAGTTTGAATGAGAAACAGTCTCTCTCCACTGCTACTTATGGCAGTACCACTGCAAGATGAAGATATTGTAGCAGTTCACATGTGATGTACAGACAAAAGAGACAAAGCTTTTTTCATTCTCAGCATCCTATGATCATCCTCAACCCATTAATTAATCCCTTTTAGATTGTCAGCTAGTATTCTCAAACTCCTTTGCAAGAATACAAAAAACTCTTTCCAGGAAGAGAGCAGTTTAGGAACAGAGATCTGGCTCACAAAGCCTTAGGATTTTGGCTTTAATTGTTTGAAAACCACAGTAAAATTTTAAACTCATATGTAAATACATGTAAATATATTTCCAGGAATGAAGAGGATACCAAAAACACAAATCTATTTCAGGAAGCCTTTCATGTTTTGCTTTCAATTCTTTTAAAACTATCATTTAAAAAAATATGAATTGAAACTAGCAGGCTAAGTATAAAAATAACACAGACATTCCCATTTGGCATTTCTTCCTTTTTTAAAAAAAATAGCATATTTGATGCAACAGGTCAAAGTGTCTTCCTTCATTTAAAGAAAACTTCAAATATAAGAGTAATTTAGGAATTAACTGGTAAACGGTGCATGACAAATTACATCAGTAGCTAGTTAAAACCCCTATAAAAATAACTTATCCTATATTTTAAGAATGGATTGATCAAGAACCTCAGAGACATTGAAATGCTGAATCTCAAAAGAAATTCTTAAAAAAGAACCAAATAAACTTCTCTGCACCCATATCCCCAAATTAACTTCTTGATTGAATTGAAAGGTTAAAGACATGACAGGACACTCTTGATGAGTTCCAAGGAAGGTCACAACCTCAAGATCACAATAAGCTCATAGTGTTTGACCTGGAATTCCTTCCTCAAGAGTTTTATCTTCCTAAATCCAGGAAAAAGAATCATCCACAGGGTGTTAAATCCTTGCCCTTTATAAAGAAGTGTAGTTTGGTAAATTCTGCCTTCAGTTAGTTTTCATATTAAATTGGATTTACTGGGAAAGAATGAAAGAATCTTGACTGATGAGGAATAAAACAAGCAATATTTTTTCGGCATATTATGGGGTTACAGATTTTAAGTTTTCAATAAATGCCCTTTCTCCCCCTCCCCCCACAAGTCTGAGTTTCCAGCATGACCATCCCCCAGATGGTGCACATCTCACTCATTATCTATGTATATACCTGCCCCCCTCCCCCCTGCCCAATACCCTATTACTGTAGTACCTATGTGTCCACTTAGGTGCTGCTCAGTTAATACCAGTTTGCTGGTGAGTATATGTGGTGCTTATTTTTCCATTCTTGGGATACTTCACTTAGTAGTATGGGTTCCAGCTCTAACCAGGAAAATATAGGATGTGCTATATCACCATTGTTTCTTAGAGCTGAATAGTACTCCATGGTATACATATACCACATTTTATCAATCCATTCTTGGATTGATGGGCACCTGGGCTGTTTCCACAGCCTTGCGATTATGAATTGTGCTGCTATAAACATTCGAGTGCAGGTGTCTTTTTTGTAGAGTGTCATTGGATCTTTTGGGTAGATGCCCAGTAATGGGATTGCTGGATCAAATGGTAGATTCACTTGTATCGCTTTAAGGTATCTCCATATTGCTTTCCACAGAGGTTGAACTAGTTTGCAGTCCCACCAGCAGTGTAGGAGTGTTCCTCTCTCTCCGCATCCACGCCAGCATTTGTTATTTGGAGACTTTTTGATAAAGGCCATTCTCACTGGAGTTAAGTGATATCTCATTGTGGTTTTGATTTGCATTTCCCTAATGATTAGAGATGTTGAGCACTTTTTCATATGCTTGTTGGCCATTCTTCTGTCTTCTTTAGAAAAGTTTCTGTTCAAGTCCTTTGCCCACTTTTTAATAGGGTTATTTGGTTTTTTTCTTGCTGATTTTCATGAGTTCTAAGTATATTCTAGTTATCAGTCCCTTATCAGATGTGTAGGATGCAAAAATTTTCTCCCACTCTGTAGGTTGTCTGTTTACTTTCATGACTGTTTCTTTGGCTGTGCAGAAGCTTTTTAGTTTCATCATGTCCCATTTATTTATTTTTGTTGCTGCTTTGATTGCCTTTGGGGACTTCTTCATAAACTCTTTGCCTAGGCCGATGTCTAGGAGAGTGTTTCCAACATTTTCCTCTAGAATTCTAATAGTTTCGTACCTTAGGTTTAAGTCTGTTATCCAGCGTGAGTTGATTTTTGTGAGAGGTGAAAGGTGTGGGTCTTGCTTTAGCCTTCTACAAGTGGCTATCCAGTTTTCCCAACACCATTTATTGAAAAGGGATTCTTTTCCCCAGCATATGTTTTTGTCTGCTTTGTCAAAGATTAGATGGCTGTATGAGGATGGTTTTATATCAGGATTCTCAGATCCGTTCCATTGGTCAATATTCCTATTTTTGTGCCAATACCATATTGTTTTAATTACTACAGCTTTGTAGTATAGTTTGATATCTGCCATATTAATACCCATATAGTGCTGGAAGTCAGGGCTACAGCAATCAGACAGGAAAGTGGAATTAAAAGTATCCAAATAGGGGCAGAAGAGATCAAACTTTCGCTGTTTGCTGATGATATGATATTATATTTAGAAAACCCCAAAGATTCAACCAAGAAATTCCTGGAACTGATAAATGAATTTAGTAAAGTCTCAGGTTACAAAATCAATACACAGAAATCAGAGGCATTCATATACGCCAACAACAATCAAATTGAGAACCAAATTAAAGACTCAATTCCCTTCACAATAGCAACAAAGAAATTAAAGTACCTGGGAATATACCTAACCAAGGAAGTAAAAGACCTCTACAGGGAGAACTATGAAACACTGAAGAAGGAAATAGCAGAGGATGTAAACAGATGGAAATCCATTCCATGCTCATGGATCGGCAGACTCAACATCATTAAAATGTCTGTACTACCCAAACTGATCTACAGATTCAATGCAATACCTATTAAAATCCCATCAGCATTCTTCACAGATGTAGAAAAACTAATTTTACGCTTCGTATGGAACCAAAAAACAAGCAGTTTATTAATATATAGTGGTTTAAACAACGCTGAGAACTTTGTGACCAGATTGTTTTGTATCTGAAGAACAGCATTGATTACCCTTACGTTTTCTCCTGTTCTTGGTGGGCAAAAGCAGAGAACATCAGCTAGTAACTCAGGCCACAAGAACAAATGTGATTCTACCAACTCAACTCATTGGGGCTATAACTTGTAGCCAGGTGTGAGTGAATGTACATGGTGTGGTTGAGGTTGGAGGTTCTAGGGGAAGAAGGGAAACTCAGAATGGACATGTGGTGGGATTAGCTATGACTTCTTACATTTATTACTTCTCAGATTAAAACTGCTGTTAATCAGTTTGTTTAACTGAAAAATAAAATAGCAGATGAAGAAGAAATATAGATTTTTCTCTTACATAAATTAATTTAATCAATAATTAGTTATTAAGCGTCTATTACCATCTTAATGTTTGGGGCACTGCAAATAATAAGAATTGTATAATAGCTCAGACCCAGAGAGTTAAAATCTCAAAAAGATTTTATTGCTATACCCCCAGTTTCAACAATAGTGCCTGACTCATAGTATATACTTGATAAATTTAAGTGGATAAATCAGTAGAGGAAACAACTGCAATATTTCTCAATTTTGCAAACAAAGAGAGACAGAGAGGAATATTATCTAGAATAATCAAGGAATTCTCACAAAGGTTGTCATATAGAAACCTTTCAATGCTTATCCAAGGAGAATAAATATATAATACAGCATTATGGTAGCTAAAAAGGTGAAAGAGAATGGATCATTCTAGAAATCTAAAAAAGTAATATGTAATATTGAATATTCTCTGTGATGTTCCATATCTGTATTAACCTATTCACTGGAGTCCCTATGAGTCATTGGAGGTATATAGTTCCTTGCAATGTCTTCTTAGGCTCATCTGGAAACCTAAGTAAGCTGAGAAACTAGAAATTATGCATGTTTACAGAGAGCAAAATTGATTGCAAAACATATTTAATTTGGTATGGAAGGAACAAAGTGATTCATTGATGCTTTTTACAAAGTATTTTATCTTAATGTATGTTATATGCATCCAGGGCCCCTCTCTCTACTGCTGAGTATGCAAAGACGAACTACATTATACACAACATAGGGGCAAGTCACTCTGTCTCTCCACCACACAGCTCAACAACCCCATCCCATGAAGATCAGCCAAACATCCATCAGAACAGCCTACGTATCTCCCTATGTTACCCTAACAAAAGAAGGCCCTCATATACCTGGAAATGAATTCTCCTCTTCAGTGGACTATCTTAGATATGCTTTAAGGTGGATTAACCTCAGCAATGTCACTAGGGCAGAGCTGGGGAGTCCTTCCTCTCTTGCCTCTGATTATAATCCTACTTGGGATCAGTAATTTTTAGGGTAGAATTGAATAGGAGTAAACACTTGGCTCCTAGCCAACTCCACAGGTGCTGGGTATTCCTGGTTGAGGCGGAATTAGTTGGCTAAGATAAGAAACATAGCCCTACCACGGACTTAAACATTCTTAACCTTGACCATACAGAGGATATAATGGTATGCTACATCTTACTGCAAAGCCCACCTGGGGTATGGAGAAGGAAATGCTCCATGTCTAGACATTTCTAATTCTTCTAGAAGAAGGCCACATCTAACTAAATGATTTGCATATTAGAAAAACTTTACATGTCTTAAAGTGGCTGGTTTTTTGTTCTTTTTTTTAATTTTTGCATCTGGAGAAAGTATTACAAAGAATTTGGGTTAGCCTGTAGGAATAAGACTTCACATTATTAAGAGACTTAATGGGTGCTAGGCATGCTCTATGTTCTTTGTTTGTAGGGACTCACTTCATTATTACCATATCGCTATGAGATACAAGATAGTATCTATCATTATGCCTCAGAAAACCGGAGTATAGAGAGGTTAAACTTGCTGAAGGACATTATTAATTGACAGTCAAGATGTGAACCCAAGTAGTAAATTGTATAGCTTGTGCTCCTAAACACTAAGCTAAGCCATATTTATAGATTCAAATGTCTACAAGGGACATCCCACAAAAGCAGAGAAGAATAAAACCACCTCAAACCAATGGCAATTGTGAGTTAAACCTTATATTTTGCATAATTATAGTTGGCCTATATGAAGCATAACATGTTTTGTTCAACTTTTGGGTGCAAATGTTTGGTTAGCTAAAGTATCATTTTTAACTCTGAGGTTTGATGATGCTTTTAGTTCCTGAAATGAAATAGTACCCAAATACTTTGAGGAAGTCATTCAAAAATATAGTTCTTCGAAACAAACTAGATAAAAGATAAACTGATTTAGATTGTTCCATGTTTTCTAAACCTAGCTTTCTAAACTCAGTAGTGGAACATCCTTAAAATCTCTTAGCCTGGTTGTTCACCAGCCCTACTCCCAAATCCAAAATCCATTCTGGCTCCAGGAAGCGGAATTCCAATAAAAGACCCATAAGAGATGTCTCCTGGCTTGGTACATAGAGTATTGCTATAGGCTCCATTCTGTGCTTGTACCTACTTCTCTAGTAGCTGCTTCCTACTAAGCAGAACTCTCTATCTTCTGCTTCTTCAGTGGATCATTACCCTGTTTTAAAACTCCACCTCAGTGAATAAAGTTTTTACCTGTTCCTCCAGTTTCCTTATGATGGGGTCATCGACACCCAATAGCTGCATCATTGTGCAAGGGGTACATGACTTAGAATTATAAGGCCTGGAATCAACTCCTAGATTTCATAATTACTAGCTGAGTAAATTTTGGTGAGATATTTAAATTCCCTGACTTTTTGTTACTACATCTGCAAGACAGTACTATTATATTCTCCATAATGGACGTAGTGGCTCTGAATGAACCATTACTGCCTTGACGGTGGAGGTTGCATCAGATGTATTTTTGTATCCCCAGCACCAAGTCCATAGTCACTATTCATAAGCAAGTGTTGTATCCATACATGAAAGGATGAATAAATGATCTTGCTATGATGCTGTGGTTCTTCCTATAACAAAGTTCCAGACTCCCTCAGTCTGGCATGTCCTGTTGGCTCCCAATTCCTGGTTATATCTAGACATCCAAGGCTTAATCAATATTACCACAAGTTTTTGGAGTTAAATTCTAAATTATATTCTATACTACCACAAGATGGTATGGAGGACTGAAGACTTAATCTGATATTTTCTGTTTGATATTTTTCCCCCTACATTATCCCCAACTCAAAATACAGTCAAAGCTCTAATCATCATCATAAAAATTGAATTCTGCTCTCACGGACAGCCTTTTCTTTTCTATTAGATAGCCATTCACTACTAAAACCTCTAAGGCAATCTTCCAGACACATGCTGATGGTTGTGCTGAAATACATAAGCAAACTGGCTCAGATAAGAGCTGATACTTTCCTTACTAGAGTCACATTGCATTATGAGCTGGCAGAAAGTTAGATCAGACATGGCCAACACCTGGAAAAATCACAGAGGCATCCAAATGCTTTTGTCTGTGGCAGAAAACCAAAGTCTGGAACTGAATTTCCGCCATGCCATGCACTCCAACAATGCACAGTGGGATAAGGAGACAGCAGCTCTCATCAAGCTTGTGAGTGCATCATCAGACAGCTTGTCAGTCAGGACACGACGCCAATGCGGCATGAAGACGGAGATGAAGATCCATGCCTCCAAAGCTGTTGTGTCCACACAATTACCTTAATGTGTCCCAGATTTGAACCCACCATTGCCGTTCCCATTAGTTACTGGACCTATTCCATTAGTGCCACCAAAGTACTGCTCTCCAAGTCAAATGGCAGTGTCAAATCTCCACCAGCGAGTGCTGGAGTGTGTCCAGCCTTCAGATGCTGGGGCTAATCTAATCAAATGGGAAAGTGTTTGTCAGCAGAGTGGATGAAAAGGTAATTCTACAGCATTTTATGATAATCTACAGAAGGTAAAAAAAAAAAAAAAGTGATAGGGCAAAATACTGCAACTCCAACAAATACTGAGCAACCGCACATGGCTGTCATTGTTCTCAGTGATATTGATCATAAAAACATGACAGTGCACCTGTCAATGCCTTCAAGGGGACTGCAACATAGAAGGGAGCTTCTGCAGAAGGTATGGAGGAAAGATCTTTGAAGAATTTTGAGGTTAAGATGAGAATCGCAGCTCTGACTTTTACTTATTTATGTTATCAGCTAAATTATTTAAATTTCCAAGCTTCAGTTTCCTCATCTATGTAATAAATAAAAGACATAAGGCTGGGCATGATGGCTCAAGCCTGTAATCCTAGCACTCTGGGAGGCCAAGGCAGGCAGATCGCTGAAAGTCAGGAGTTCAAAACCAGCCTGGGAAAGAGTGAGATCCTATTTCTACTAAAACTAGAAAGAAATTAATTGGCCAATTAAAAATATATAGAAAAATTAGCCAGGCATGGTGGTGCATGCCTGTAGTTCCAGCTACGTGGGAGGCTGAGGCAGGAGGATCGCTTGAGCCCAGGAGTTTGAGGTTGCTGTGAGCTAGGCTGATGCCATGGCACTCTAGCCTGGGCAACAGAGTGAGACTCTGTCTCAAAAAAATAAAAATAAAAAATATATAGAAAAGGTGGTTTACTATATGAATTAAAAACAAAATTGGGTTAAGTGAACTCCAAATGGTTTGATATATTAAATGAACAGTAAATAGTAAGTTATAATCCTAGAAGAAGAAAATATAAGAAATCTCTTTATGATCTAAGGTATAGAAGAATACTTTTTGAACATAATCTCCCCAAAAAAGTGTAAACTCTAAGGTGAAAAAGCAAAGAACTAGATAACATTACAATTAAGGATTTCAATTTAATAAGGGTCAACAGAGAAAGATTAACAGACATATGACTACTTGAGAAAAAATACTGAATAGGCAGATGACAGATTGAGATAAGGTTTGGCAAAATCTGACACTATCAATGTACAAATACATAGAATTTATTAGAAATTTCCACATATTAACAAGAAAAATACAGAAAACTCAATGGAAAATGAATAAAGTATAAGCAAACTACTTACAAAAGGAGAAACTGCAAGTATATGGAAAATCACTCAAATTGATATCAGAGAAAGCATATTAAAACAATGAATGTCATTTGAAATTGATCATATTGTCAAAAACTAGAAAACTGGATAATGCTACATGTAGGAGGGTGTGTGGGAAAATAGGCTCCTCATGCACTAATTGTGGTAGAAGATGCATTCAGCTATACTGCAACTACTTAGCCAAATAAAGCACAATTGTTCAACATGGCCCAACAATCCCACTCCTAGGTATATTTCCTAGATAAATTCTCACACAGGACTACAAAGAGACATGTTCACTTCAATCCTGTTCCTGCTAGTAGAATTGGAAGTAGTCTACCTTCCCTCCACTAAAAAAAACAAACAAACAAACAAACAAAAAAACATATATAGATGTACACCAGGAAACAATGGATAGCCATTAGAATCTGTTAGACTATTACATGCATTACATTAGCCATTAGAATATAATATGCATCAACACAGAACTTAAATACATATAGCTGAGTAAAAGACATGAGAAACAGAATGCTATCTATAGCCTAATATCTTCCATGTAAGCTCATGAAACAACAACACACGCTTTAATATTGACACAAAATTCAAGAACATACATCACATTGTGTTATATAAACATTTTATTCATCTTTGTTATCTCCAGAACCTAGCACAATCGTTGGTGCCTAGCAAATGTTTGCTGAGTAAATGAATGATTCAATGCTGAGAATAAAGATAGAAAAAATTCCAAGAGACTCCAAATCTTTGAATGGGTGCAGCAGAGACCATTTGCAAATCTCATGTGTTTCTCAGAATAGGACACAGAGCTGGTTGATGGGAAAGGTCTGTGACTTTGTTGCCTTTTGACTTTGAAGTACTAATAATGAGCGGATAGTCAAGCTAAGTCTAGAACTCAAGAGGTATCTAGATTTGAGGCTCAGCTGCCAATAGATGATAGTTTTAGAGGTGAAAGGAAGCAAAATAAAACAGCATGTAGGGGGGCAATGGGACCAATATATGGTAATGCCAGAATGTTATTAAAATAGTGTAAGAAGGGGGAGCATGGTGTATGCTTGAAACAAAATAAGAACTGGTCAATAGAGAGAGAAAGATTGTTTAATAGTATCTGTGGAAGGAGAAGTAAAGTGGGGTGATATGAAAGGGATACACCCCAAAGTAAGCCAGGCCATTTTTTCAAACCATTTGCCCTATTGTTTGCTTTGTTTTTTTTTTTTTGTTTATTTTTTTTTTTTGAGACAGAGTCTCACTTTATTGCCCAGGCTAGAGTGAGTGCCATGGCGTCAGCCTAGCTCATAGCAACTTCAAACTCCTGGACTCAAGCAATCCTGCTGCCTCAGCCTCCCAAGTAGCTGGGACTACAGGCATGTGCCACCATGCCCGGCTAATTTTTTCTATATATATTAGTTGGCCAATTAATTTCTTTCTATTTATAGTAGAGATGGGGTCTCGCTCTTGCTCAGGCTGGTCTCGAACTCCTGAGCTCAAACGATCCGCCCACCTCGGCCTCCCAGAGAGCTAGGATTACAGGCTTGAGCCACCGCGCCCGGCCCTATTGTTTGCTTTGAATATTGAGGAGCAAAATTAAAATTGACATATTTAGAGAAAGATAGAGAGACAGAGCAAAAAATAGTGTGTGCATGCAGGAAGGTCAGAAATGAAATTAAAAATAAGAATAACAGTCTCTATCCCTAAATCCATAAATGGAGTTATGTAGAGGAGACTTCTGAGGCCTGATAAATCTCCAAACAACTTTAATTTAAAATATTCTGAGAACTGCTGTTCTTAAGTTATTCCCTTGATTCCATTCTGCTATCAGCCAGAATCAGAAGGGTACCCAAGATAAGGATAAATTTAAGATTTACTATTATTGAGCCCAATTCTCCTGTTCTAGCTCCATGGGGTGCAACAAATGCTTCTCCCAAAGTAGCAAAAAGAAAAATGTAAAAAAGAAACTTTTCCCCTGTGCTTTTGAAGCAGAGCTGACATTTCTAAAGGCCTCAGCACAATTCATTGCTTTGCTGCCAAGCAGGTGTATGCCACATGACTCACTGGCCATGTCAAAGAACTACACCTCTCTGACACTGAGAATTCATGCCTACTAAATATTCCCAACATACTAGCTGCTAGACTTAAGAATATTACTAAAATGATCATCATAATAATTTAGCCACAGAAAGGAATGACGAAAAGAGATGTTTGCTAGATATGTTACAAGGAAAGAATATAGAATGCTTAGAAATTGATTTGATTGGCAGGGCTGGCATAAACTGATGTATGTCCGAGAACTTTGAGTTCTCTGTGAGATGAGTGTGTACATGTGCATGTAACACGTTTTGTTTGATTTTGATACGACAGGTACTTGCTAAACATCAGGAACAGCAGAAGACAGAGATATACCTAAAGCTAACAGAATCCAAGAATAGGACTATACTTTGAAGGTCAAAGACATCTTTGGGAAATTTCCTGCTGAGGTCTATGGGGGCTTGTAGATTAGTCAAGCAGGAATCATAGTCCATATAGAGGGCTGGATTTTCAGACAGGAAGTAGAAATGGATACTATGAAGGTTGATGGCAGAGGCTTTCTCAAAAAGAAGAAAGAAAGGCAGATCTTATGACCAAGGTCAGGATTAGGAAGTGAGAAATATCCATGGAGGAATATCTTATGGGTGGTTTACTTCAAAGTTTGGTTCTTTTCCCCTGAACTTAGAGAACAGTTTATATTTAACATTAAGCTTCTAATTTATTCTCCTATATTGTATTCTCTTCAGTGACCCAAATGTTTTTTATCAGTCTGTTAGCTTCCTAGTCTCTGATTGTATTATGGGGAATTTATGAAAGGCCAGTAAAGAAAAGAGGGGTGTGGCCTGACCCACATCACTCATCCACTGAGGCCAGCACAGAAGTAGCACAATCAAGGAAAACAGTGATCCCAAAGGACTCCATGGAACAGCAGCAGGAGAGTGATTAGGAAACAACAGGAGTTAGGAGGTTCAAACAGAAGCATTGTTACCTTGGGAAAGATTCTCCATAGACAATAACTCAGGAGCAGAAGAGAAATGACTAGTTTTTTCAAAACATACTAGAAGGAGATGGCTTTTGAGTATATGTGTTAGAGGGGAAAGAATAGCAAGACTAACAATTGATTAATGTAACATTATGACTATCACATAAACCCATTTTCTCCCTCATAGTGCAACATACATGTGAACATTCTTAAATGAAAAATCCTGGGGCATCTGGAATTTTCTCAATTTAAAAATACTTCCACAAAATGGCTGCCCACAGCTTTTTGCCTGTCACTGTGGGCCACAGTGGTGACCTAAGAAAGGTGCTCTAGAAACCATCACTGGGAAATCCTACATGTAGGTAGCTCCAGCCCTTTAAGGGATATCGGGATGTGTAAATGGGGAGCTTTCCCAGATGTGTTCAGTGTATGAATAATTCATTAGTGGGGACTTTAAGACCTCATGGAGTTAATGAGCATGGACATTCACTCTGCAGAGCAAATACCCTCCCAAGCTCAGAGGCTGTAGGCTGCATGCTGAATCCCAGCTGCTAAAGACTGTTATAGCCTACAAACAACTAGCAACTGAGAAAATCAACATGCTAAGAATATGTATAACAAAGGCATCCATCCAGAACCTAGATTGCCATCAAAGTACCCACAAGCAAAGCCAAAGGCTCTTACTCAATATATACTACAGTCATGCCCTTGAGGGGGTAGTCGGGAGTGGGAAGAAGCCCCATCTAAATCAATGAAAATCCAAAGATAAGAAGCAACAGCTGCACCAGATGATAAGGAATCAGTGAAAGAACTACAGAAGTATGAAAAATCAGAGTAACAGCATACCCCCAAAGGGATATCTCACTAGCTCACTAGCAATACATATCAAGCAAAATGAAAATATTGAAATGACAGATAACAAATTCCAAATATAGACTATAAGGAAGATCAATGAAATCCAAGAGAAAATGGAAAAACAATTCAAAGAAATCAGAAAAACAATTCAAGAAATGAATTAAAAACTTCACTAAAGAGATCAATATATTAGAAAGAGAGAGAGAGAGAGAGAGAGAGAGAGAGAACTTCTGGAAATGAAAAATTCATTTAAGGAAATATAAAACACAGTGGAAAATTTTAAGAATAGACTAGACCAGGTAGAAGAAATTGTCTCCGAGCTTAAAAACAACTCTGTTGGATTAACACAGTCAGTCAAAAATAAAAAACAAAGAATTAAGAGGAATGAACAAAGCCTAAAAGAAATATGGGATTATGTAAAATGACCAAATATGAGAATCATAGACATCACTGAGGATGAAGAAGAAAATACACAAGGGCTGGAAAACTTATTTGAGGGAACATTTGAGAAAAACTTCCCCGATCTTCCTAGAGATTTAGATAATCAGGTGCAGGAAGTTCAAATAACACCTGGGAGATTCATTGCAAATACGCAATCATTGAGACAGATAGTTATCATACTGGACAAAGTCGACATGAAGGAGGAACTTCTGTGACCTGTGAGATAAAAACATCAGGCAACTTACATAGAAAAACTCATCAGGCTAAACTCCAGACTTCTCAACTGAGACCTTGCAAGCCAGAAGGGATTGGGGCCCCATTTTCAGTCTTCTAAAAAAGAACAGCTGCAAATCTAGAATTTTGTACATGAAAAACTAAGTTGTGTGTATGAAGAAGAAATAAAAACTTTTCCAGACAAGCAAACACTGAAGGAATTTCTCAAGACCAGACTTGTCCTACAGGAAATATTCAGATCTACATTATACACAGATCAGCACAATAGACACCCACCAACATAAAACCACCCAAAAACTGAAGCTTAGAGCTCATATAAAACAATACCACAAGAAGTAAAACAAAGCAACAAGTTATTACCTAACAGGGTGAACAGAACAGCATTCCACATATCGATACTATCAATCAGCATAAATGTCCCACTAAAGAAACATAGGCTGGCTGAATGGAAGAAAAAATACAACCCAAATGTCTGCTGTCTCCAAGAAACACATCAAACCCACAACGACTCATACAGACTCAACGTGAAGGAATAGGAAAAATATTCCATCAATTGAAAAAGAAAAGAAAGCAGGTGTGGCTATTCTCATGTCAGATAAAATTGACTTTAAATCAACAATTGTAAACAAAGACAAAGATGGCCATTATATAATGGTAAAGAGAACAATTCAACAAAAAGGAATAGAAATAGCACAAAACAATAAATGTTGGCATTGATGTGGAGGGATAGGAACACCCATACACTGCTGGTAGAACTGCAAACTAGTACAACCTCTATGGAAAGCAATATGGAGATATCTCAAAGAGATACAAGTAGAACTAACATTTGATCCAGCAATCCCATTACTGGGCATCTACCCAAAAGAACAAAAGATATTCTATAAAAAAGACATTACACTCAAATGTTTATAGCAGCACAATTCACAATTGCAAAGATGTGGAAACAACCCAAGTGCCCATCAATACATGAGAGGATTAATAAAACATGGTATATGTATATAATGGAGTTCTACTCAGCCACAAAAAACAATGGTCATATAGCACCACTTGTATTATCCTAGATAGAACTGGAACCCATTGTACTAAGCAAAGTATCCCAAGAATGGCAAAATGAACACCACATGTACTCACCATCAAATTGGTACTAATTGATCAACACTTAAGTGCACATATAGTAATAACATTCATCAGGTGTTGGGCAGATGGGAGGGGAAAGGTGGGGATGAGTATATACACACCTAATGGGTACAGTGTACACTATCTAGGGATGGACATGCTTGAAGCTCTGACTCGGGGTGGGGGGCAAGGGCAAAATACATAACCTAAATACTTGTATCCCTATAATATTTTTGAAATAAAAAAAAGAAAGAAATAGCAATCCTAAATATACACCTAACACAGGAGCACCCAGATTCATAAAACAAACCATACTAGATATAAGCAAAGAGATAAACAGAAGTGTCATAATTGCCAGGGATTCCTACATCCCACTGACAGAACTGGATAGGTCACTCAGGCAGAAAAATAAAGAAAGAAACACTAGACTTAAATGAGACTTTAAAACAAATGAGCCTAACAGACATTTACAGTACATTTTACCCCCCAAATACTGAATATATATTCTTCTCATCAGCAGATGGAACATTCTCCAAGATTGACCATATCTTAGGCCACAAAACATGTCTCAACAAATGTAGGAAAACAGAAATCATACCGTGTATCTTCTCAGACCACAGTAGAATAAAAATAGAAATAACTCCAAGAGAAACACTCAATTCTACACTAAGTCATGGAAATTAAATATCTGATGCTAAATGATTATTGAGTCAATAGTGAAATTAAGATGGAAATCAAAAGATTCCTTGAAATGAAAGACAAAGGGGACAGAAGCTACTGAAATATATATGATTCAACAAAAGCAGTTCTAAGGAGAAAATTCATAGCCTTAAATGCCTACATCAAACAGACAGACAGATCACAAATCAACAATCTAATGACATGTCTCAAGGAACTAGAAAAGGAAGAGCAAACAAAACCCAATCCCAGCAGAATAAAAAAAGTAACTAAAGTAAGAGCAGAACTAAATGAAATGGAAAACAAAACAAAACAAAAATACAAAAAATGAATGATACAAAAAGTTGATTCTTCTAAGAGATAAACAAAATTGAGAGACCTCTTGCTATAGAATAACCAAGAATAGAACAGAAAGGACCAAAATAAGCTCAATCAGAAATTAAAAAGGAGATATTACAACTGATACCACAGAAATACAAAATACCACCTGTGAATTCAGAAAATCTCTGCACACATAAATTCAAAAACATAAAGAAAATGGACAAATACCTGGAAACACAAAACCTCCCAAGACTCAATCAGGGATTCTTGAACAGACCAATAACAAGAAATCAGATGAAGCAGTAACAAAAAACCTTTCAACAACAACAAAAAGCCCCAGACCAGATGGATTCACAGCCAAATTTTACCAGACCTAGAAAGAAGAACTTGTACTCATACTGCAGGAATTATTCCATAACATCAAGGAGGGACTCCTCCCCAACTGATTATATCAAGGCAGTATCACCTTCATACCAAATTCTGAAAAGGACAGAACAAAAAAGGAAATTACACACCAATATCCCTTATGAATATAAATGCAAAAATCCTCAATAAAATACTAGCAAAGCAAATTCAATAGCACATCAAAAAATTAATCTACCATGACCAAATGGGCTTCATTCCAGGGATGCAAGGATGGTTCAACATACATAAATCCATAAATGTGATTCACCACATAAACAGAAGCACAAAGACCATATGATCATCTCAATAGATTCACAAAAAGCATTCAACAAAATCTGCACCATTCATGATAAAAACCCTCAACAAATTAGACATAGAAGGAACATATCTCAAGATTATAAAAGACATATATGACAAACCCACAGGCAGCATTGTACTGAATGTGGAAAAACTGAGCATTCCCACTCAGAACTGGAACAAGACAAGGGTGTCCACTGTTACCACTTGTACTGAACATAGTGCTGGAAGTCTTAGTCAGAACAGTCAGGCAAGAGAAAGAAATAAAGGGTATTCAAATAGGGAAAGAGGAGGTCAAACTATTGCTTTTTGTTGATGATATGATCTTCTATCCAGAAAACCCCAGAGACTCCAAGAGATTCCTGGCATTGATAAATAAATTCCACAAAGTCTCAGGTTACAAAATCAATATACACAAATCAGTAGCATTCCTGTACACTGATTAGAGTCAAGCTGAGAGTCAAATCAAAGACTCAGTACCATTCACAATTGCTACAAAGAAAATAAAATACCTTGGAATGTACTCAACCAAGAAGAAAGATCTCTACAGTGAGAACTACAAAATACTAAGGAAGAAATAGAAGTGGACACAACAAATGGAAAAACATATCATGCTCACGGATTAGTAGAATCAACATTTTTAAAATGTCCATAATATCCAAAGTAATTTACAGATTCAATGCATCCCCATCAAATACCAATGTCATATTTCACAGACCCTGGAAAAATAATTCTATGCTTCGTTTGAAACCAGAAAAGAGCTTGAATAGCCAAAGCAATCTTAAGCAAAAAGAACATATCTGGAGGCATCACTTCCAGACTTCAAACTATACTAGAAGGCCACAGTAACCAAAATAGCATAGCACTGACACAAAAATGGAGACAAACCAATGGAACAGACAGAGAACCCATTTATAACACCATCCACATACATCCAACTGATCTTTGACAAAGCAATCCACAATATATACTGGGGAAAAGAAGCCCTATGCAATAAATGGTGCTGGGAAAATTATATAGCCACATGCAGAAGAATGAAATAGGATCCATACCTCTCACTATTCACAAAAATTAATTCAATATATATAAAGGATTTAATTTTAAGGCATGAAACCATAAAACTCTAGAAGAAAACGTAAAGGTTGGAGAAACTCTTCTAGATATCACCCTAGGCAAAATATTGTATGAAGATGACCCAATGGCAATCACCACAACAAAAACAAATAAATTGGAATTGATTAAATCAAAAAGATTCTGCACAGCTAAGGAAATAATCAACAGAGCAAATCAACAACATACAGAATGGGAGAAAATATTTGCAAGCTATACATCCAATAAAGGGCTAATAACCAGAATCTACAAAAACTCAAGCAGATAGGAAAAAAAAACATTAAAATGCAGGCAAAAGACATGAACAGAAGCTTTTCAAAAGAAGATAGACAAATGGCCAATAAAAATATGAAAAAATTCTCAATATCTCTAATCATCAGGAAAATGCAAATTAAAACCACAATGAGATATTGCCTTACTCCAGTCAGAATGGCCTTTTTAAAAAAGTTCAAAAACAACAGATGCTGGCATGGATGCAGACAGAAATGCTTACACATTGTTTGTGCAACTGCAAAGTAGTACAACCTCTATGGAAAACGGCATAGAAATTGCTCAAAAAACTGAAAGTAGACCTACCATTCAAAACAGCAATCCCACTACTAGGTATTTATCCAAAGGAAAAGAAGTCATTTTATCACAAAGACACCTGCATACAAATGTTTATTGCAGCACAATTCACAATTGCAAAGGTATGTAATCAACCCAAGTGCCCATCAATTCATTAGTGGATTAATAAAATGTGCTGTATGTATACTATGGAATAGTATGCCACCATGAAGAAAGATGAATTAAGGCCTTTTGCAACAATATGGAGCCAGAGATTATTAACGCAAGCTAAGTATCCAAAGAATGGAAAAACAAATACCACATGTACTTTCTATTAAATTGGAACTAAATGATGAGCACATATGTACACAGAGGGAAGTAAAATTCAGCAGAAATCAAGCAGAGGGCAGGAGGAGAAAAGGGATGGGCAAAAACCTACCTAACATGTACAGTAAACACTATCTGGGTGATGGGTACACTTATAACCCTGACTCAAGCATAACAAAATTGATACATATAACCAAAAACATGTGTACCCCTATAACATTTCTGCCTTTAATCAACTGGCTAGAAAAATTCAAATGAACTCAGTCAACTGCAAAGGGAATAGGGAGTCTTCTGTGTATCTGGAGAGAGAGAACTGCTTATGGGGGTGGGGGCAGAGTAATGTCTACCAAATCCATAAATGATTGTTTGGTACCATGGTATATTTTAGTTCATCAATGAAAACAGTATACATGAGTTTTGGGGTTCCTAAACAGTGGAAACTACATTTTTGCCCATCCTTGAGTTCCTCTAAAGCATCTGTGTAAAGTTGTACATTGTTAAGGATACATTTCTAATCACTACTGGAACTACTAGATAAGAAGATGGTGAGGGATATTGAAATTAAGATGCAAGAATCAATAACTAATGGATCGAACTGATATTTAATGAATCCTTACTGCTTGAGAGAGATAAATGCATAAATAAGCTAGATGAATACATATATACATATGTACATAGCATAGAGCAATAAATAGATTGATTTTTGATGTGGGATTTTAATTAGTCAAACTGATACTAATAATTTGAAAAACAGAATCACAGATTTTTATATTAGAAAGAACTTTTTAACTGTCAACATTTCCCAAAATGTATTCTATGGCTTTGAAAGACAGTAAGTAGCCCATCCCTGAATGTATTTACGTAGAATCCATGAGAACCAGCAGGAGGTGGTCAGCGAGCATCAGATTTTAGATAGGGAAGAATACGTCAGAAAGGAGGGGCCAAGCAATGAAGCATAATCCTAGGAGGCCTTACAGTATATTCCTGGAAAATTTCTATAAAATCTCGTACACTGAAAATATTTAAAATCAAACATATTAAAACCTTAAATAACCTCATCTTTACTATTTGTTCCATGTTATTTAAGAACTCAGTTGAATTTAAGGTAAACACACATTCGAAGGCAGGATTACACTATAATTGATGTCAATTGTTTCCCTTCCCAGGAATTTTCTAAGCATTCTGCATCTTTTCAACAAGATTCACGAGGTTAATACACCACTGATATATATTTCAGAAATTTTGATGTACGATCAGCTTATTTAAGGCCCTTGCATTCTTGTTCATGTTTGGAGATGTGGGGATCAACTCCTGTACGTTGAGAACACCTACTGAATTAATGATTCTGAAATCATATAAGCTCTTGCCATATTACAATTTGAGCAAGACAAAATCCAAAGCAGTTTAGGTAACATAAAATACTGAATAATCATGAAAATTAGTGGATTGTGAAATGAATGACCACCTACCGTCACCGATGAAGCTGGCCCAAGATTCTTCAGTTTATTTAAGAAGGCATAAAGTATATGAGAGTGAAAGAATTTACAATGCCTGAAGCTCAAAATACACCCACTCAATTGTTTTCTTGATGCTGTTTGCAAACTATTACAACAGCACATTATCTATTTTACTGGTCATTTGAGTTTTTGCATCAAATAAATCCCTACATTGCTTCATGCCCAGCTTTGCCCTTTCATCATTTAAATCATGCAGCTTGAATTTAGACTGACTTATAATCTGAAGCTCCTGGATATTTAAATCTTATCACTGATGTCATGTTAGGTTTCCAGACAGTTGGCTAAATTAATTCTATTCACCTCATTCTCCATCTCCCCAACTGAATCGGTGTGGTATCTATGGAGAAGAAGCTCCTGCACCATACTGTGCTCATTTTCCAAATCGTACTGAACTAAAAAGCAACTAGTTATATGCTATGCTTTGGTGGATCCCAGACAATATGAAAGGATTCTAATATTATGTGTCCAGAATATCAGACACCATGTAAACCTGCTAAATACTGAATGAATGAACACACACCTGCTCCTTGATGTGTGTGTGGTCCACCACACCAGCACTCCCTTTAGGCAGGTTAATCACCTCAGTAAGATTGCTTTCAGCTATAAGCAACAGAATGCTCATCCAAGAGGAGGGAACAATAGTGCATTTAATTATCTCACGTAAAAGAAACTTTGAAATAGGTAGAGGGAGGTGATAAGCAGTGGCTTAATACAGCCAAGTGCTGCATTGATTTCTCTCCCATTTTTTCCTCTCATCATGCAACATGTCTTCAGAAGCTTCCGGCATAACATCCTTATAGCAATGACTCAAGAGGGAAGGAGAGAAAGGGTGGAAAATAGGGGTTCTATTTGCTTGCTTCCTTTCTGAAAGGAAGGAAGCCCAAGCTGGTATCTTCTCACATCTCACTGCCCAGAACTGGGCCCATGACCACTGAAAGTGTATGGTGGACCAGAAAGTGTATGCCATGTGCAATCACTGGCTGCACCATCCCCAGTAAGAAAGGTGGGGAGGGGATGGCCACTGGGGTGCAGCCAGCAGTGTCCAGCACAGCCCATAACTGCTGTCAAACAAAAGGGAGGTCAGAGGGATCAAAGCCTTAAATTTCCCTAGTAGAGGTCAACAGTCAGTCGACTCTACACTGTTATTTCCCTTATGTAGACATGGATGAGGAAAAAGGTGATGCCGTTTTTTAATCAACCTAGGAATTTAGAGGTCTATGGAGTCCAGGAAATGAGACCATGTATCAGAGCTATTATGGCTTCACAGATATACAAAAAGAAAAAAAAATGATGACCAGGGAAAAACCCTGTTAGAGAATAGCTTTTAAAATGAGTTTATTGAGCACCAAGAGTGGTATAAAAAAAGTTGACATGAAACTTAAAACCAAAAGAGGAAATTATATTCATAAAACCAGAACCAACATAAACCTGTATAGGAAATAATATGGGTAGGAGAGGAGCCACAGAGAAAAATGGTATTTTGTGGCCATGTGATCAAGGCACAAAGAAAGTAAGGTGAAAATAAAAAGTCTTCCAAGAGGAAGAAGGGAGCTTATGGAATGCAGGACTTGGGCCACGAGGGATCAACCAGGGACTTGGGCCATTTCAGCCTCCAGCCCACACTTAGGGAAGAAGCAGATGCAAATGTCAACAAAAGGCAAAGCGGATTGAAATCTTCTTCATGCTGCGATCTTCATTACAGCACCAGTAGACCAGCAGTTACCCTGAGCTGCAAGGACCAGCGGCCTGTCCATCGTCTTCCCACACGGCAGACAGACGCGGACCCAGTGAGTAGGCCCCGTGATCCCTGTCTTGGTGTGCATGCTCTGTGTGACCCTTACCCCGGGGTGTGGGTGACACCTGTGAGTTACTTCTGGACAATGGAACATGGCAAAGGTGAAGAGATTTTGCAGAAGTAATTAGATCCCAAATCAGTTGGTTTTGAAATGAAGTGGGAGACTATCATGGGTGGTCCTGACTTAACAGGATAAAAGTCTTTAAAAGAGATTCTAATATTACATGTCTAGAATATCACACACCATGTAAACCTGCTAAATACTGAAGGAAGGAACACACACCTGCTCCTCGGTGTGCGTGGGGGTCCACCACACCAGCACTCCCTTTAGGCAGGTTAATTGCCTCAGGAAGATTGCTTTCAGCCATGAGCAACAGGATGCTCATCCAAGAGCACTGAGCATTCCTAGCCTTCCCTGAGGTGAGAGACTCCCCTGTGGGCTTCGTGAAGTAAGCAGCCATAGAGAAGAAGTTCACGCTGCCTGGGAATACAGGTGACCTCTGGAAACTGTGGACAGCCTCCTGGCCGTAGACAGGAAAAAGCTCAAACTCTCCATCATATAGTGCAAGGAAATAAATTCTGCCAACAACATGAATGAGCATGAAGGGGATTCCTCCCCAGTTAAACCTCCAGATGAAAACACAGCCCCACTAAAACCTTGATTAGAGCCTTGTGAGACCCTGAGAAGAGGACCCGGCTAAGCTGTGTCCAGACTCCTGACCCAAGGAAGCTGTGAAATTTTTAAAATGTGTGTTATTTTAAGCTGCTAATTTTTTGTAATTTGTTATAAAGCAACAAAAAACTAACACATGATGTTTACTCCTCTGATATTTGTTTTTCTACCATTAACATCTGTTTTCATGCTGAAGATCTCTTAGTTAATACCAAATACTTTGTTTCCCCAAAATAAACAGGTCATTATTTTAATAGTTACAATATAGGCTGGAGAACAGAGAGTTGTGGAGAACATTAGCGAGGAGGGAGACTGAGCTAATCATAACAGCAAACAGTTATTGAGTCTTTGCTATGTGCTATAAGCATTAACACTATTCCAATTTTTACATACATATATGAATTCACTAAAATGAATCAGATGCTATGAGCATCGTTTTACAGATACAGAGACTGAGGTACAAAGAGTTGGAGAAACTTGTCTAAGTTTACCGAACCATGAATTTGTAAAGCTAAATTGTTTGACTTTAGGTTTTATGTCCCCCGAGCCTATAATTTTAGCCACTAAGATTAATTCCTTTTCAGCACAAATATATGGCCATGTTTTAGCCACACCTAATGACATAAAGACATCAGTGAGTAAACGCCTACTTGTATGCAATCATTGATAAATTACTATCAGAAACAGGCCTCCATAGGTATTTTGCTCTGATGAACCATTCTAGGGCTGACTTAGCATCTTTCCTCCATGGCATCCCATTCTCACTCCACATCGAGCCAAATCTGTGGCACATGCCGGTAGAGTATACTTTAAGACATTGTATTTTAAAAGCTGCAGAATGCACCAATTAATGTCTACATATGAATCTGAGGCTAGTTAGGGAAGTGGCATGCTATATGGAAAAAAGCAGAGAGGTATGGATTGAATGTTGATAAATAAACCCTCTAGTCTCTCTGGACTTCAGACATACAATCAGAAAAACTGGGATGACAGTATCATAAAGCTGTTGTGAGTACCAAAGAAACAGTACGAGAGACATATTTATAAACAGTGATATTATACACAAATAGACATGGTTAACTTATTGTCAGAGGAGTGAACACACAACATTACTTTCACTGTATTGTGCAGAAAGTTCTAAAGAAATGAAAGAAACCTTCTGAGCATAGAATTTTCTATTTAAGATTCACTTGATAAATAAGAAAACAATACTACTTGTCTACCAAAGATCAGGAATGTTTTATTCCGGTCATACTACAGATGCAGTGTGGAAGTTGATATTTGGGTTGGTTCTTTTGAGACAACTCTGCCATTTTCTGACCTGTTAATTTTCAGGATATGTTTCACAGCAAAAAGAAAGATTATATTTTGAGGTGATTATAACTACCCTTTCTGTTTGTTGAGATTGCATGTGTGTATCTATTTAGCCCCTATAAAGGGGGCATGAAATGAAAGGATCATGGGTGTATCATGAGAGCCTTTTCTAAAAGGCAACATTTATTTTCAAGTGTTTAGATTGCAGAGACAAGGATTTCTCTCCAACGTACAATTCATCAACCTCCTTACTCACTGTAAAATCAATCTGTTCTGTTTGTATGACATAAACAACAAGTCATTTCTCAGGAATGAGGCAGGCCATATGTGAAGGTGTTTTAGAAAAGCACAACAGGGAATACACCAGTCAAAGAAGCATCTGCATTTTATTTTAATGTCAAATCACATATGTGTTATAAAAAGGAAAGTGTATCACTTTTATTAAAGAATAGCTTTCCTGTTGCATTGTGTAGAGTTAACCCATACCTAAGCAATGCATTCAGGTTAGCCACATAAATTACTGGCCAAGAACACAAAAGGATCTATATGGCCAGCAACGTGTGTTTTGCAAACATCTCGGATCTGCCCATTCCCTACCCCTGTGGCAGGAGGAAACTAACATTAATTCGCTGTTTGCATTTTCCCAAGAATCAGCACTTTCTCATCAACGTATTGATAAATATCAAATCAGCTTGCAATTGATGGAAACAGGAAACTATAAAAAGACCAGCAGAGTTGTAGGGAGAGTTTATTTTTTATAGTTGGGACTGGACGAAGATTGGAAGGAAGTGGGTTCTAGTGTCATTTCCACTACTTATCAGCTGAAGGGCCTAAGGCAAGTCACTTAACTTCTGTAAGTCTCAGCTTTATACTTGCATAAACTGACAGGGCTGAACTAAGTAACCCCCGGGATCCCTTTCTGCTCTAAAAATGTGTGAGTCTCTGGTCACTTACCCACACGGTCACATCCGAACAGTAACGGAAACATCTTAAGGTTGTCTTGTTACCAAGGTTTCTCCCCGTTTGGGAGTTAGGTACCTCTGAAAACTATGTTAACTTCTTCAAACCACCGGAGTGATATCTACTGTTTTGAAGCAGTTGCTAGTGGAACTTTCAGAGGTACTTAACACATAATCTGGCTTACTTCTTTGCAGAAATCACTATCCGAAGATTAAGGTACCACATTAGCAAGCAGGGGACCCAATTCACTCCGCAGGCAATGAGATTATATAGCTCTGTTTACACAGGTAAATGAGTGGTTATTTATGTAATTAACTGAATGGACATTGTTCACTTTTTCTCTGAAGTCCTTCTTCCCATACGGAAAAAACTTAAATCAAAGCTTCCCAGTGGACAGTATCTTTTTTAACCCGAAATACATGTTCTCATATATGTGTATCATTTACTCATATAGGCTCATGTCTATCATATAGTTTCTGGGACTCATGTTTTCATTTGCTTTCCTTTCTGTAGAGCAGAATACATATGTGTCACCTACAAAGCATCCATGAGACTCCTACATCTACTATTTAAAAACGAGCTAGAAATGGTAAATATTAACAAGTGTTGGTCAAGAAACTATGGCTGGTAAAACAGTCGCCTTGGCCACAAGGAGCAGTAAACTGACATCATTCCAGCTTAAGAGCTTGGGGAGGAGAAGGAATTTCTAAGTAACAAAATATATTAATAAAATCTCAGGAAAAGGCTTGGGTGGCCTGGTTCAGATCATACATGCACTGCTGGGCCAATCATAGTGGTCTTGGGAAAATAACATACATCACAGCTAACCCCTTGTAGTATGTATGTGTGGGGATGGGGTAGGGGAGATCTGTTATTAAAAAATAGGGGAAGTAAAGAAACTCTAGGAAGAGAAACACATCCATAGGAACAAATGATAGTCACCATAATCTGGTTCAAATGTCTAAAATTGGTTCAGTCTCCAATTTTGCACCTCTGGTTTCTTCTCTAAAATTTTCTTCTGGAAATACCAATATTCTTATTTTAAGCTTCTTTTTATACATTATTTCAAAAAGTATTTATTAAGTGCTTGCAATGTACAAAAGCAGTAAGAAATACCTAGGAGATCTCATATTATCTAAAATATGATCCAAAGATAGTCAAACTATTACACAAGCACATATATCCAAGGAAAAAAATGTAAACATCATGTGTACAGATCTGGCAGCCCAGTAAAGAGAGCTGTGACACAGACCCTACTAAGGATGACCGCAAGGACTGTCACCTATGATTACCTGATGCTACTGGCAACAGGCCAGCTAGGGTAAGATGTGTAGGAATAGAGTCTCATTTACACACTCATAAGCAACTTAATTGAGTATCCTTCTGGTTGAGGAAAAAAGCACAACAGTCCTAAAATTATATTTTAGAAGCATTTCTTAGAAATTACTGGAAGCCATGAACAAGATAAACATGCATTTGACTAGATAAAGTTCTTATACATTGGGAAAAAAATCAGAACCTGTGATTTACTGAAGCTCTCACAATCTATCAAATTCACCAAAACTGACATGTTCAAAGGAAGCGCTGGACCAGGAGGGAGGAGTTAGACTGGGTGTGAGACAGGGCATATAGGACACAGAGAAAAAAACACAGACATTTAAACTTGCCACACTGGAGAAAATACTTCCCACCCAACAACATATGTATCTTTGAAGCTGGGTAGTACAGTATTCTGTGTTAAATGCCTTTTATGGGGATTTGGAGAGGATTTAGGTAAAGGCTTCCCCAATAAATGATTTACCAGCTCCAATAAAACATCAAGGAAATTGTTCAGATTGTACCCAGACCATTTAAAACAGAAGTTTATAGAGGTTTCAAGCATCCCCCATATCCTCAACCCTGGTTTAAAAAGAAATGTGTATAGTGGTTAATTATCCCATATCACTACCCTTTTTTTTTAATGGCAGCTATTTCAAGAGAAAGAAGACATTTGAAGTCAATAAATAAGTATGATCGAAAAGGGGATTGGAAGTGGGGTAGAGAAAAAGAGACAGAAAGATATACAGAGAGATAAGTATTAATATTTACTGATCAAATAAGTACCAGGTACTCCAGGGCTAGGGCCTGCAGACTCAGAGTGACCAAACCAGAAGGATTCCTGCCTGTAGCTTTTGCTTAGTGGGGAAGAAAGAGAAATGAGCAAATAAATGAAATAAATATGAAAGATTTCAAAGTGTGGTAAGTTCTTCAAAGGAAACAAACAGGGTGACGTGAAAGTAAACAGACAGAATAGAGGGAAGTCCTACTTTATGCAGCAGAGTCAGGAAAGGCCTCTCCGGGGAGGCAAAACTGAGCTGAGACCTGCAATATGTACAGCCAACCTCACCACTAAGAACTGAGAGAACATTCAAAATAAAGGGGACATTAAGTGCAAAGGCCTGATGTCAGAAAGTGCTCGGTGTGGACGGCAGATGTGAAAAGTGAGAAATCATGTCACAGTCACCTGTGCCCTCCATTTTAACCTTTGGAAAGATAATTCCTTGAAACATATTATTAATGTTAATAATGATAGTTGCCTTTATTAAGAATCCACATGTTCTAGTCACTGTGCAGGGTATCTTATGCACATTATCTCTCAACTTTCACAATAACCATCAAATCCCACAATACAGGAATCGTTAGTGCAGTCTGATATAAGAAAAAACAGCTTCAGAAAGTCTATAGTACTAACTGACCAACACTGAGGCATTCACGTGGTAGTGATACTCATTGGGTGCCAGTCAAGTAGGAGGGTGGGGGGTGGGGAGAAGGGGGTTGGGGGGGCAAACCCACAGCTAGTGGAAACGGGGCACACTGTATGGGGGAGGGACACGCTTGTAGCCCTGGCATGGGCGAGGCGAATGTATTTCATGTAACCAAAGTGTTTGTACCCCCATAATATCCTGAATAATAAAAAAAAAAAGTTAAACAAATCGTTCAAGATGACACAACAGTAACAGAAATGGAATTCATACCCAGGTTGATCTATCTACAAAGCCTACACCTTTTAGTTTCTTTTAACTTGTTTGTTTTGCTGAACAAATATTTATTGAATCCTATCGTAGGAGCTGCGCCAAGATGTGGTAGACTGTGTTTCCAAAGATGGCCACACGGTATTTTCCATCCTAACGTGATTTTTTACAATGTCACTTTTCTATTCTCACATCCAGAGGTGGAGTCTATTCCTCCTCTGGCTGGCCCTGTGGCTTATTTTGACCAAGAGAAAAGGTTTTTCATGATGTTTCTTGCCTGAATTCCAAGCTCTCGAATTGTGAGTAAATAAAATAATTGTTTCAAAACACTAAGCCTTCAGTTGATTCAGCATACATCAATAGATGACCAAAATGCATAAAAATCCCAGCCTAGTGTGGGAGACAAACATATAAATATCTTAAAAATAAGGTGAGAGTCCCCATGTTCATCACAGAATTATTCATAAGAGCTAAGATGTGGAATCAAACTAAGTGTCCAGTGACAGATGAATGGATAAAGAAAATACAGTATATAAACACACTGGAATACTATTCAGTCTGAAAGAAAGAAAGAAAGAAAGAAAGAAAGAAAGAAAGAAAGAAAGAAAGAAAGAAAGAAAGAAAGAAAGAAAGAAAGAAAGAAAGAAGGAAGGAAGAAAGAAAGAAAGAAAGAAAGAAAATCCTGTCATTTGTGACAACACAGATGAACTTGAGGACATTATGTTAATTGAAATAAGCCAGGCACAGAAAGATAAATACTGCATGATCTCACTTAAATGCAAAATCTAAAAAAGCCAAACTAATAGAAGCAGAGAATAGAATGTGATTACCAGAGGCTGAGCGATGAGGAGGGTTGGAAGTTGTTGGTCAAAGGGTACAAAATTTCAGATAGATAAGAAGATTAAGTTCAAGAGATCTGTTACAACATGGTGACTACAGTTAATAAAAATATATTGTGTACTTAGAAATTGCTAAGTGAGTAGGTTTTAAGTGTTCCCACTACAAAAAATAAGTAAGGGAGGTAACTCATATGTTAAATATTAATAACTTGATTTAGTCATTGCACAAATGTATACATATGTGCCATAAATATATATACTTTTTACTTGTCAATTAAAAAATAAGTAATTTTAGAAATTTTAAAATAATATGAGGGTTGTCATGAGAGAATAGTGGAGAAGCATCTAAGTTAATGTCAAGCAAAGATGAGCAAACTTTTTTGGTAAAGACTCAGATAGTAAATATTTTAGGTTTTGTGGGCTACATTGATTTTGCACCAATGACTTAATTCTGCCATTGTGGGGGAAAACAGTCAAAGACAATGAGTAACCAAATGGATGTGACTGAGTTCCAGCTAAACATTATTTACAGAGAGGGAGGACAGGGTTTAGCCCCAAGAGTTATAGTTGCCAGTTCCTGGTGTGACTTAGAGCCTCAGGATAAGCCTACTGCAGCAGTGTAATGCTTGAGAGTTGCATCTTAAAGGATCAGTCAGGAAGATGGCAGACCAGAGACACCAGCTGCAAGATAGTCTCAGAAAGAAGGACAAGTTTTAGATGAAAAAGAATAAACAAACAAACAAACACAGATCAGGTACAATTCCAAAGGAAACATGGCAGAACCTACCAGAGACTCCATGTGAAGAAGCTGTGAAGCAGAACAGGAAGGAGCAAGGTACCAGCAGAAATAAATCCCTGAGAGGCCTGGAGTTCAGTGAGAAGGATAGGTGGAGTAGTTTGTTTCTTCATTCCTGACATCTCTGATGGACAGTGGATTCTTGAGCTGCTGGAGGGACTTTCTGCCCACATGACCCCAAGGCTGCTGCCACTAGTGAGCTGGGAGCTTCCTATAGACAGGGTACCAGGCTCCTACCCACCCTGGGGTGCTTCCTGCCCCACAGAATCTAGCCAGGATGGCAAGCACCATATTGCTTCTCCACCCACCATTGCCTTTGTCCTCCCCAGGGGGCTTCAACTCCTCAGGTTTCATCTCGCTAATTCCCACAAAGCATTTCCCAACTTTGGCCCAGAATGCAGGAGCCACAGGGATCCAGCAAGTCCCTGGTGACCTTCATGACTCTACTGCCTGGACATTCTGGGTGGGTGGCCTCCCAGGGGAGGGATGGGCACAACCAGAGAGCTATTCTTTCCTCCCTCCAGACTCTTTTCTCCCCTTCTCCTCCCCAACCCTTGGCTGCTGAGAGAGACAACTGAGACACCACACCGAGGCTTCTGCAGAGAATGGGCTCAGAACTTTTCTTCTGTAGAACTATAGTGTACTGAGGGGTGCTTGGACTTGTGAGCTCACTGCCTGCTGGCCCTCCCTGGTGTTGCTTGCCTGGCAACTCCATCAGAGTGGGGCTTACCTGAGGAGGAGGGACATTGAATCTGCTTGGACACCCTGCAGGCAAATTGGGACCAGTGTGTATCTCCCTGGCATGGTCGGGGATTGATTTAGGGGGACCCAGGGGCAGACTCGCAGGCCAGATCTCATATCCCTAGGTCTCAATCACATTGTTTGGGGCAGGGAGGGGAGATTTGTGAATTAGTCTTGGGAGATGAGGGAGCTTGCATGGGCAGATCAGGGGGGAGAGTGCAGTGTGGATCCTAGCTGCAGTGTGCTCACAGGGAACTTCTCCCCTCACAGGAGGGTCGCTCTCTCAGCTCAGGCTGGAATCCTGGGCAGGGAACTTCCATCCCACACCATAGTCATAAGGGATCTGGCTGGCTTGAGCTCCTGCCTGCCAGAAGATGCCAGGCGGGAAATCCTCAGAGCAGGGGAGTCTGGAGAAGAGTAAGGCCAGCTCCAAAGTGCCAGGGTGTGAATCTCAGGCATCTCTGGCTCTACAAGCAGACTTTCTGATTAGGTGGGGACACTTCAGGCCCTCCCTGGTGGCTTTGCCCAGAAGCTGGGAGCAGATATTTGACCCCTGACGAAACAGATACCTCGCTAGCTTTGGGGGATCCTGAGGGCAAGCTCATCCAGCCCAGCCCTGCCAGCCATACTTCCCTACTCTCCTAGGCTGTGGCAGAGAATTAGATTTCACCTGAAGTTCTAGGACCCCACCTACTACCTGGGTCATTCGAGTGCTTCTCTTGAGTGACTTGAGCAAGTCACAGGATCTAGAAATAACATTATAGCTTGTTCCTTCTGGAAAGTGCCACGTACTGACATGACAGTCAATATGCATTCACAGCATTATCTGACTCAATCATACCCTTCACAGCCATTATCTGACTCAATCGTACAGGATGTGGTTGATCCCCACCTGCAAGCTCCACCTACTATCTCAGAGATTAAACTGGGCATGACATTATCTAAACAAAAGAAAATCCAAAAATAAGAAGCAACAGCTGCCTAGACGAGAAGGAATCACTGAAAGAACTTCAGAAATAGTGAAAGGCCACCTCCAAAGGAGAGCACCAGTTCTCTAACAATGGATACCAAAAAAATCAGAATATTGAAATAACAGATAAAGAATTCCAAATAGGGATTATAAATAAGCTGAATGAAATACAAAAGAAAACAGAAAACCAATACAAAAGAACCACAAAAAAAATTCAGGAAATGAATGAAAAATTCAAGAAATAGAATTATTAAAAACCTCAAATAGAACTTTTGGAAATGAAAAATTCACTCAAGGAAATGCAAAACACTGTGGAAAGTCTTAAGAATAGACTAGACTAGGCAGAGAATCTCCAAGTTTGAAGATAATACCTTCAAATAAAACAAGTCAGTCAAAGATAAAAAACAGAGAATTAAAAGCAAGGAAGAAAGCCTACAAGAAATATGGGACTATATAAAGGGGCCAAATGAGAATTATAGGCATCTCTGAGGATGAAGAAGAAATCACACAAGGGTTGGAAAACTATTTGAGGGAATAATAGAGGAAAAGTTCTCTTGTCTTGTTAGAAATTTAGATATCCAGATAAAAAAGAAACTCAAAGGAAACCTGGGAGATTCGTCACAAAAAGGCAATTATCACAACACATAGTCATCAGGCTGGCCAAAGTCAATACAAAGGAGGAACCCTTGCAAGCCTTACAGTGAAAACATCAGATGACTTATAAAGGAAAACCCATCAAGCTAACTGCAGACTTCTCGACTGAGATCTTATAAACAAGAGGGATTGGGGCCCCATCTTCAGTTTTCTGCCAGAAAACTGCCAGCCTAGAATTTTGGATCCTGTAAAACTAAATTTCTTACAAGAGGGAAAAATAAAGACTTTTTCAGACAAACAAACACTATGGGAATTTGTCAAGACCAGACCTACCACGAAGGAAGTACTCAGATCTGCATTATATGTCAATCAGCACAATAGAAATCCACCAGTGTAAAATTACCCAAAAGCTAAACCTCAGAGCCCGTATAAAATAATGGCTTAAGAGGTAAAACAAAGGAACAAGATACTACTCAACACAATGAACAAAAAAGCATCTCACTTATAAATCCTTTCAATAAATGTGAATAGGCTGGGCACGGTGGCTCACGCCTGTAATCCTAGCACTCTGGGAGGCTGAGGTGAGCAGATTGCTTGAGGTCAGGAGTTCGAAACCAGCCTGAGTAAGAGTGAGACCCCATCTCTACTATAAATAGAAAGAAATTAATTGGCTAACTAATATATATAGAAAAAAATAGCCAGGCATGGTGGCACATGCCTGTAGTCCCAGCTACTTGGGAGGCTGAGGCAGAAGGATTGCTTGAGCCCAGGAGTTTGAGGTTACTGTGAGTTAGGCTGATGCAGGGCACTCACTCTAGCCTGGGCAACAAAGCGAGACTCTGTCTCAAAATAAATAAATAAATAAATACATGTGAACAACTTGAATTCCCCACTCAAGAGACATAGGCTGGCTGTTGGATAAAAAAAAATACAAGCCAAATATCTGCTGTCTACAGGAAACACATCTAACCCACAAGGACTCATTGAAACTCAAGGTGAAAGGATGTAAAAAAATATTCCATGCAAATGGAAATCAAAAGAAAGCATGTGTAGTCATTCTCATATCAGATAACATAGACTTCAAATCAACAATAGTAAAGACAAAGAGTGTCATTATATAATGGCAAAGAATGCAATTATATCAAGAAGGCATAATAATCCTAAATATTTATGTATCTAACACAGGTATGCCTGGATTCATAAAGCAAACCCTACTAGATCTAAAAAAAAGAGATAAACAGCAACATTGTAATTACTGTGGAATTCAACACTCCACTAATAGAACTGGACAGATCCTCTAAGCAGAAAATTGATAAAGAAACACTGGACTTAAATGAGACTCTAGAGCAAATGGCCCTAAAAGACATTTACAAAATGTTCTCCCCAAAACTACCAAATATACATTCTTCTCATGAGTACATGAAACATTCTCTAAGACAGATAACATCTTAGGCCACAAAATATGTCTCAGAAAATTCAAATAAATAGAAATTACACCATGTGTCTTCTCAGACCACAGTGAAATAAAATTAGAAATCAACTCCAACAGACATACTCAATACTACACAAAGTTATGAAAATTAAACAACATATTGGTGAGTGATTATTGGGGCAAGGAGGAAATTAAGGTGGAAATCAAAACATTGCTCAAATTAAATGATAAAGGGGATATAAGTTCTCAAAATCTGTGGGATTCAGCAAAAGCAGTTCTAAGAGGAAAATTCATAGCCTTAAATGTCTACATCAGAAAGACAGAAAGATCACAAATCAAAAACCTAATGAATCATCTCAAGGAACTAGAAAAAGAAGTGTAAGCCAAACTCAAACCCAGCAGAAGAAAAGAAATATCTAACATCAGAGCAGAACTAACTGAAATGGAAAACAAACAAGCAAAAACATGGATTAATGAAACAAAAAGGTGGTTCTCTGAAAAGATAAACAAAATTGATAAACTTCTCACTAGATTAGCCAGAAACAGAAAAGAAAGGACCCAAATAAGCTCAATCAGAAATGAAAAAACGAGGTATTACAACTGATACCACAGAAATACAAAATATCATGTATGAATAATATATAAATCTTTATGCACATAGACTTGAAAACATTGAGGAAATGGACAAATTTGTGGAAACATACAACCTCCCAAGGCTCAACTGGGAAGAAATAGAACTCCTCAACAAATCAATTATGAGCAATGAAATTAAAGCAGAAAAAAAAATCTTTCAACAAAAAACGTCCCAGACCTGATGGTTTCAAAGTTGAATTTTACCTACAAAAAAGTATTGGTACCCATACATAATAAATTATTTCATAACATTAAGAAGGAAGGAATCCTCCCCAACTCATTCTATGAAGCCAGTATCACCAAAGCTAGGAAAAGACACAACAAAAAAAAGAAAACAATATACCAATATCCCTCATGAATATAGATGCAAAAATTCTCAATAAAATTCTACCAAACTAAATTCAGCATCACATTAACAAAAAAAATAATAATCCACCACGACCAAGTGGGCTTCATCCCATGGAAGCAAGGATGGTTCAACATACATAAATCCATAAATGTGATTCACCACATAAACAGAAACAAAAACAAAGATTATATTATAATATCAATAGATGTAAAAAATGCATTCGACAAAATTCAGCACCCTTTTATGATAAATACTCTTAACAAAAGAGCCATAGATGGAATATAGCTCAAAATTATAAAAACCATATATGGCAAACCCACAGCCAACATCATACTGAATGGGGAAAAGTTGAAAGCATTCCCACTTACAACTCAAACAAGACAAGGGGGCCCACTGTCACCACTTCCATTCAACATAGTGCTGGAAGACCTACCCTGAGCAATCAGGTAAGAGAACGAAATTAAGGATATTCAAATGGGGAAAGAGAAGGTCAAATTACTGCTTTTTGTTGATAATATTATCTTCTATCTAGAAAACCCCAAAGACTCTGCCAAGAGACTCCTGGAATTGATGGATACGTTCAGCAAAGTCTCAGGTTACAAAATCAATGTACATAAATCAGTAACATTCTTATACACCAACAACAGTCAAGCTGAGAATCAAATCAAAGACTCAATACCTTTCACAATAGCTATAAAGAAATTTAAATGCCTACAAATATATTTAACCAAGAAGATAAAAGACCTCTACAAAGAGAATTATGAATCACTAAAGAAAGAAATTGCAGATAATGTAAACTAATGGACAAATGTATCATGCTCATGGGTTGGCAGCATCAACATTGTTAAAATGTCCATACTACTCATTTTTTGCAGATCTAGAAAAAATTATTCTATGTTTTGTTTGGAACTAGAAAAGATTCTGAATAGCCAAAGCAACCTTATACATAAGGAAAAATTCTGGAGGCATCACTTTACCAAACTTTCATCTACACTACAAGGCTATAATAACCAAAATACTATGGTACTGGCACAAAAATAGAAACATAGACCAATGAAACAGAACAGAGAACCCAGATATAAAACCATCATCATAGTGCCATCTGATCTTTGACCAGGTAGACAGCAATATACACTGGGGAAAAGAATCCCTATTCAATAAATGGTGCTGGGAAAATTGGATAGCCATGTGGAGAAGATTGAAACAGGATCCATATCTCTCACCACTCACAAAAATTAATTCAACATGGATCACAGTCTTAAATCTAAGACGTGAAACCATAAGAATTCTAGAAGAAATGTTGGAAAAACTCTTCTAGATATCAGCTTAGGCAAAGAATTTATGTAGAAGACTCCCAAGGGCAATCACAGCAAAAAATAAATAAATGGGACTTGATTAAAGTAAAAACTTCTGCACAGCCAAGGAAACAATCAACAGCAAATAGACAACTTACAGAATGGAAGAAAATATTCACATGGTATACATCTGAGAAAAGGCTAATAACCAGAATCTACAAAAAACTCAAGCAAATTAGCAAGAAAAAAGTCAAACATTAAAAAGTGGGGAAAAGACACGAACAGAAAATTTTCAAAAGAAGATAGACAAATGGCCAATAAACATGAAAAAATGCTCAACATCACTCATCATCAGAGAAATGCAAATGAAAACCACAATGAGTTATCACCTAACCCCGGTGAGAATGGCTTTTATTAAATAGTTCCAAAACAACAGATGTTGGCATGGATGCGGAGAGATAGGAACACTTACCCACTGCTGGTGGGACTGCAAATTAGTGCAACCTCTACTGAAAATAGTATGAAGATTTGCCAAAGAACTAAAAATAGACCTACCATTTGATCCAGCAATCCCAGTACTAGGTAGTTACCCAAAGTAAAAAAAAGTCAGTTTATCAAAAAGACACCTGCACTAGAATGTTTATTGCAGCACAATTGCAAAGATGTAGAATCAACCCAGGTGCCCATCAATTCATGAGTGGATTAATAAAATGTGGTATATGTATACCATGGAGTACTACTCAGCCATAAAAATGATAAATTAATACCTTTTGCAACAATCTGGATGGAACTGGAGATTCTCCTAAGTGAAATACCTAAGAAATGGAAAAACGAGCACCACAAGTACTCACTATTAAATTGGAACTAACCCATCAAAACTCTTGTGCACACGTGGAAGTAAAAACTCAAGGGAAATCATGCAAGTAAGAGGGCACAGGAGGAAAGTAATTAAATCATACCTAACAGGTACAATGTACACTATCTCAGTGATGGGCATACTGACAACCTCAACTTAAGCAGTATAAAAGCAATCCATGTAACCAAAATGTTTGTACCCCTGTAGTATTCTGAATGTTTTTTTAAAAAGAATCCATCAGAAACTGAAGCTCTGAGTTTTTAGAAACTTTTCAGCCTTTAACTCAATGTTTATAATAACAACAGAATTTTGACACTGCATATTCTGGACTTGGAAAGGCCAGTCCTGAAGAGCCACAGGGCACTGAGTCATCAGAGAAAGGCTGGAAAATGGAGAGAATGAAGGAGCTTAAAGGAACCTGAATGAGCCAGGGAGCCTGAGGCTTAATGGAGTTTTTCTCCAGTCCTGGTGAACCTCAAATAAGGATCAAGAACTTTGCGTGCAGCCAGCAGAGGCTCCAGCCCTTTCATCTACACACCATAGTAAGCACCTGGTACTTCTGTTCTGGCAGTTATTTTGTCAAAGTAAATCTGATGTGTACACGTCACCCTCCCCTTAGAGACTATCACAAACTGAGAGTTTCTGAAGAACAAAGAGCATGTCTTTTTCTTAGTTGAAAATAGCATCTACTATGTATTTTTTTTCTTTGGTTTCTCTTCTGCCTGATGCCTCTTAGGCACAGACCTGTTTCTCTTCAGAAAATAACTCACTGTTCAGCCTGGAAACCACACTCCAGCTGCTGCAAGAAGCATTGGTGAAAGCATTTAGAGTTCTAAGTGACAGCCAGTAGGAGTTGTAAAAAATGTGACTGGGAAAAAGAAATTTGATCTGATACCATGTCCTCCAGGGGATGGTTCCAGGATGGAAGAGTGAGAGCAAATTCTTTGAGAATCAGTCACAGGGCAGAAAAATGCCCAGTGGGAAAACCACTGTGGGAGTAGATCTTGGGGTGAGCAGGGAGGCAGAGGGATGGATGACTTTGACTAGCTACTGTTGCTTCTTCTTTCCTAGGTCACTCACATGGCCACTGTCATTCCTTCCACCACCATTGAGGACAGCAGCATTGCAAAATCCGGCACTCCTTACCTCTGAGAGGCTCCATCACTGCTCACTCTCTTATGGCTTTTTTCCTGTTTGTTATATTTGCTTTTACATAAACAGACTCACATACAGACTACCAGGCAGAAAAAGCAATAATTATGGCCTGCTTAGATCTTAAGCGAACTGAGGGTTCCGGCATGTATCCACCACAGCTTCCCCCACCGGACCCCAATTCCATCTCCGGCTTCTGCCCACATCAAATTGTCACCATTTCTTCACTGCAGTCTTCTACCCAAGACTTGGTGCAAACTTTTCCTAAGAACCCTTCTCCATTCTCCAGGAAATTTTGCCAACATCTTCTCCATTTGTACACATGGTACTTTGTGCAATTTTTTTTAAAAAATAATACCGTTATTACTTTGGTTTAAAAACACTTTGGTGTTTTTAAACATTGCATCCTTCATGAACTTTTCTATGTCAGGGTATATTTCCTACAGCCTACAATAGGCATGCAATCAATATTTGTTGAATAAATAAATAATAAAAGAATAGACCAAGTAAAGACTTGTTGGATTCAATGAGTTTTAAATTGAAAATAAAAGAACAGGATATGGGCACTCACCAAACTGAAAATCGGTATTCCTCTAGTTCCTCCAAGTAAGACATATCCTGTGAATAATCTCCAGGTTCTCCAGTTCTCCAAATAGTTGATTTTTCCTTCTCAGAATGATCAGTCAGGCTATCCCTCTTGTCAGAGAAATTAATAAATGAAAAATGAAAAAATGAAGTATTTTATTAATAGCAGATAGAAGGTTCACCTGGTTTCAGTGACATTTTCCACAGAATGACTTATAGAATAATTGATCATGAAGAAACATCATTGGCCACAATTTTTACATTGAAATTAGTGTTTCAGACTCCAGATTCTCTCAGTAAATTCTTATGTCTGTAATGGTAAAGACAACGGTGTGTTCACTTTTTGCATTATCTCACATAGAACAGCTTCTGTAAATTTTGTTGAAATGAAAAAACCTGCATAACTGTGGTTACAGCATTTGTGTTTAATCAGGACTTTTGGTTGCAAGTAAGAGAAATGCAGGTTGAAATGGCTCTCAGCAAAGGGAATGTGAAGGAAGGTTTGAACAACCAGCCTGTAGAGAAAGCAGAGAGGCAGCTGGACTTCAGAAACACAAGAACCAAGGACTGGAAGGCTACCAAGACTCTCTTTACCTCTGTTCTCTGCTTCAGCAGGTCACTTTATTCTAGCATTGTCACCAATAGCTCCTGAGTCCCATAGCCTCTGACTATCAACAGCATAAATTTATGTTCAGGACTTATATAATGTTAGTGGAGCTAATTTACTGGAACTGGAGAGACTTGCGTGAGCCATGATGGTAAGTTCAGAAGACAGACTGAGCCCTGTAGTTCAACCAAGGATTCTTGGGAGCTCCACTCTGGCAGGGAGAGGGGACAGCTAACTAACCTAGCAGGGCTTTTCCTCCCTCTCTCACCAAAACAGTTGAATTTTTGCCTGTTTGATATATTGGGATCTCCTGTAAGATTTTATTACAAAATGCTATGAATAAAAAATAATTTGAAAACTGCTAGTCTGGAGAAGTAGAAAATTAGGCATGACTTGCATCTACAAGATAGTCCTGTTGAAACTCTTCTTTCCTCTTCTTTAGATTCTTCTTAAATGTTTCTAATCAATATTTGTAAGAGGCCAATTGGTTGAAATTCACCGATATTGGTTCATATAAGTTTCAGCATGACTCTGGAAACCACACTCCAAATCGCAAAATGCAATTGCAAAATGTTGCTTTGAGTTGACAATTGTAGTAACCAGGAAAACCTCAGAGTAAAAATCAGGTGAAGTAGATATGTCATCAAATCCATGGAGAACTCAACAAGGCTCATTTCTTTCATTAGAAAATTAATTGATTTTATTACCTTAAGAATAAAATCCAGTTATGGCAGTCATCAATTTAAAATGCCTTTCATTGTGGCCCTTTTATCTTTCTTAGCTTCTAGAGCTCCTATACCAATAAAAGTATTTTTGATCAGATTTTTCAATGTTGGTATTTTTAATTACTCCATTCCTAAAGTAAATTAAAGAGTACTGAAATTCTTGAAAAAATATGAGAGCTTTTAGTTGTCCCAACTAAATATATTTGACTGGCACACCTTGCCAGACTGCTGAAAATATGCCTTTCTAGCTATTTAAATTTAATGGCATTTCTTTATGAGTTGCTTAGATATTTTATTCAGTCTCACTTGACAGAAATTTGAAATGGCTACCAAGAACTACACTGTAGATTTGGTTTCCCCACTAAAATTTCTGATTTGTTAAAGTATAGATGTTTCATAATAGAGGGCATTAAATTGCTTTCTATTTGGTTAATTTATGAATATCTGCACTGTTTCTTCAAACTAAATTCCTGATGGAAATGGGTTGTAGCATATTTCTTTGTACCTTTTACAGAACCTAACATAGTAGATGCTCAAGAAATAGCTATTAGGCCGTCTCCTTAAGTACTTACATTACATTAACAGCAATAGACATTATCTCTAGTTGCAAAGTCATTCTTTAACACCTGTGAATTCTATAAATTGCAAAAATTATCTGAACCTTGATATTTTCTTTAAGTAATACCTAAATTAATGCACTAAAATATCCTTCAGAGGGGTTTTTTATGAGATATAAAATCATAGAAATTAGTTCACCTCTAAAGAAATGAACCACGAAAAAGAATAAAAGCACAAAGAAAGAAGAGTTTTGATTTCAAAAAGGAGGTAAAAGTGTGGAGAGAAATTCCCAGGTGAGTACTAGGCAGTGTGAATCTGTTCAAGCGGAGACACTCTAATAATCTAAACAATCCACCAAGCATAAAGTTGTATCTCAAATCTATGCCTAAAAAATAATGCTTTACAATATTGTCAACATTCAAAAGACAGCAAACATATGCTCTAGCCCATTACAACTAAAAGTCCCATCTGTATCCTGAAACCAAAGAACATCATCATGAAAAAAAAAAAGATGGAGAAAGATAAATTGAATATCTATACTTTAAAAGATAAATTGGTGGTGCAAATTTATTCTAGAACATCACATTGTATATATATTATGTGTATGGATACTCATATTCTGACCCACTACAGAAGTCAAGAACAAATATTTAAACATAAATTGCTAAAGTTCAGACTCTGATTTTGAAGTTCATGAACTGAAAATTTGGTTTTTGTATATTGCCATTCAAACACAACATTGGCTGGAAACAATGAATGAGCACTCTTCTAAACACAACATATATTGAGAGGCAAAAAATGTTTTAAGAAATTTTGAAAACCTAAAACATATAGTGTTACAGTGAAAAGGGTAGTCAGAGGGTAGTCAGAAGACACATGCAAGTCTTCTTACTACTTTGTGAATTTAGATGAATCATTTAAATTCTACAAATTGAAGGTTTTAACTTGCAAATTGGAGACAGTATTTATCCTACACAGATAGCAGGATTCTTACGAAGACAACCTCAGATTCGTACGTGTGTGTATGTGTGTGTGTGTGTGTATAAAATTTATGTGCTTATTTAATTCTTCTGGGATGAGAGAATAGCACTTAAATGCTTTAGAATATTAATGATAAAGTAGTATCTGGTACCATACATGGTACAGCAGAGATGATCAAATGAATGTTTAACATCATTTCCTGTGCATTTATTATGGCATTTGTATTAAGTTACTATGTAGAAAATCTTATAGGAAATAAGTCTCAAAGTTGTCCAAGTTCGTGACATATAAGCCTATTTAATTGTATCACATCATATACAGCAAAGCTCAGGGTTCCTATATACAGTTTAGAGGTTTTCGCCCCTTTGCCATAATATTCCTTTCATGGGCCAGCCATTTGGTTCTTGGAGAAAGGTGAGGTTGTAGGAACCAGTGGCAGGGTAAGTGTGTGTAGAGACAGCTTGCAGTTCACAGGCAGTGAGACCAGCACAGAGGAAAAGCATTATGGCGTCAGCACAGTTAAGCTCTACTTAGCAACAGCATTTCTTCCTCAAACCCCTTACAGGGTCTTTGTGTGGGTCTCTGGGAAGAACTGTTCACCTGCCCATCTGGCCAGATGAAGGGCAAAGGGATTGTTTTCATCAAAAGAGAGAGCCTTAGAAAGAGGAAACAGTGAATAAAGGGCTGAATCCAGAGGATTATAAATGCTTTTGAACTGCCTGGGAAGAGCAGAAGTGAGCAGCCGTGGAAGCTTTAACACCGGCCCGAGTGATGCTCACCGTTTTTTAAGAAGGCAGGGAGGAAGGTTTGGGGTGGAGACACTTTGCTAAGAGGCTTGTGTTAATAAGATCATAGAATTGTAAGTCATAGGTAACCACAACAAATACCGGGTGCATCTGAAATATCAAAGCAAATAAATAGAGCACCACGTTCATTTCTGTGGGCGCTGCTATCAGCCCCCTAAAAAGTCACAGCTCGGAATTGAATCCAGCCTAAGTCCTGAGAACATCCAGCAGGAATACTCTTTCCCCTTTCTTTAATTCATGTGTGATGCGTTTACCAGAGAACTTCACAGGACGGGCTTCCACTGACTATATCCAGGGGAAAAGGAAACGATGCTGGCTATGTAGCTCAGGATGCACCTGGAGAGACTCCTCACTTACCGAGCGCCCTCGGGCTTCTATTTCTGTTCACTGAAGGACAACTAGCATCCCTGGCTGCTTGGGAGAAGTTCAGACTATTCTCTGATCATTTTCACTCGAAAAATTTATGCTTCACATTTCAAGTTTAACATTAACTTCATTTTCACACAGCCCCTCTATGAATTGCCTAGGTTAAAGTCCTTAAAATTAATTGAAGATTCAAATTAATTTCTGATACCAAGAGAAGATGGGGGAAAAAATAAAATGCTTACATGGGAGTACAGAGTCTCAGATTGATGCTGTTTGTTGTCAAGAGAGTGGTATATCTATACTTAGAAAGTGGTATAACTGCCCTTACCCACAGCACTAAGTTTCTTATAACTTGGGTGCTTCTCCTTCTGTCTTCCTCCAGCACTGACACTACTGAGACATGTTCCCAACATGCACATGCTGCTTTTGAAAGCCAGAGTAAAGATACCTTTCCAACGTGCCTGACCCCCAGGGAAGAATTTACTCTTCCATGTAATTGACTCATAAGTTTTGGAATATAATATTAAAAATAGAATGAAAAAGAGAACTCATTAATTTAACATGTCAACTCAGAAAATATAGAGAAGAATTTTAAGTTTTTAGGGTGAATATATCATTCATTCCCACCTTGCCTACTTTTGCCTTGTTTCTAATCCCAAAGTTTAAGGTCAACAACTGGTATGAGAATTTCACAAAAATATTTAAAAGTCTAATTATATTGGATCTATAATATTCTTGAAGTCTCATGGACACATATCCTTTCTTTAATTTCCCAAAGAGCATACATAAAAGTACCTAATACATAATACTTACTAAAAAGATGTGAGGTTTACTTTACCAATATTTTTCCCTTCCTAAAGGATTGCCCCTAGGCTTCTGTATTCTAGCCTTTAAATTAAGGTTATAGGAACCAAAAAGTAGAAAAAATAAACCTGACTGAAAAGATAAAGGAATATACAGCTGTTTTTTGGAAGGGTTATTTCATGATTGATACAAATATGGATTGTAGAGACAGAGAGTCTGGGTTCAAAGGCAGCTATACACTTTTTCAATGTAACTTTTGCTAACTTACTTTATCTCTCGACTCTCCATTTTTCTCACCTGTAAAATGGGGTTAATGATGATAAGAATAGTATCTAATAGCCCATTAGTTTGCTATGAGAATGAGTTATTTGATGTGGACTGAGAAAATTTGCCAGTACCTAGTAATTTCCTGACACTCAGTAAATGTTATCTCTCACTGTTACAAATGTCACTAAAATTTGATTTCTAAGCTTTCTTCTTTAACACAGACTGTGCTATAGGACAGCAATATACAAACAATCACAGTTGTACATGCTGCAAGTAGTCATCTGGACATTAAAAACTCAGTCATTTATTTGATTAGGTAGTGATCCACAATTTAGAGATGGAAAAAAAAAGACTTTAAGGTCAGTCTTGAGAGCAAGGCATGAAAGTTGGTTTTATAGACTATATTCCTTAAGTCAGGAAAGTAGAGAATTAAAACAATGATTCAGATAACTCCTACAAAGACGGAGACCAGTTGGGGAGAACAATCATCTCACTTCAATTTTCTAACCAGGCTAAATCTGAATACTTAAAACTGGAAGTCACTTGGTCTAGGTAGATATAAATTTTGCAAATGGTTAATTGTCTAAAAACTGCATCTGGTAATATCAGTAAATTAAATTCAGCCAGTGTTTTGGAAATCCAGCCTACTAAATTTATGTAAGTTTATCGAGATTGTTTCCATACAGATTTCATGGGAGCCAGGATCATGCCAAATAAGTCACTGTAACACAGCACAATCAGAACATTTTCTAATCACACTGCCCAACTTGAAAAGACTCTATAGTTGTGGACTGATTAGTTTAACTAAAGTCTTCAATAGCTTGAAGAAGTCTGATTGCAATGTAATAGAAATTTATTGCCATTGCTGATTTCTTGAACATCAGCTGCTTTAGAATATCCTACACTTTAAAACCTGCTTTGAAGACCAAATTACTTTCTACCTGGAAATACATTTTAAGAAATTGTTAATAATCAGGGTCTTATGTTTTCATGGTCTTTCTGAAGCCAACCTCTACAGCCTTCAACTTACCTTAGAGTGTAATTCATGGTCTTCTTTTAAGAGATTGAGATCACAATCCATAGGGCAGGGATAGATTTTATTAGAAATGCTCCCTAGGGTTAAAAACAAAAAGGTGAAAAAAAAATTACAAATTTTCACTTCAGATGATATGTAAGCGTATACTGCTGAAATCTAAGAGCTTACAAAAGGCCTGCCAAGTGGGGGGTAAAAAATATTCTAACAAGGAGGCTCCAAGCTGTTCTAAGTCCCAGTTTTAATGTATTCAGTGTATGAACTTCAAGTAGAACTCTCAGCCGCACTTGGGGGTGTCATTTACAAGCAACGGCTGTGTCTGTTTTCTTCCCCTTACCCAGTAGCATTCTCTAGCATCAGCTACGTTTCTGGTCACATTTTCAAACGGCCCCTGGACCTCATATCAATGGTCCAGTAGAAACCTTGAGATTAGAGGTTTTGTTCTCTGCCTGCGTCTGGTGCTTCTCACCTGAGCTACCTTTTTCATATCTTTCATGACCTCTTCTAGATCAAGGTTTCTCAATCTCAGCACTACTGACTTTTTGGTCTGGGTAATTCCTGGTTGTGGCGGCTGTGCTGTGCTTTGTTTAGCAGCGTCCCTGGCCTCTACCCAGTGAATGCCAGCAGCACTGCTGCCCTCCCCAGCCCTCTTGCTGCTTACACTTGTGACAACCAAAAATGTCTCCGGACATTGCCAGGTATCCCTTGGAGCAGCGGTCCCCAACCCTTTTGGCACCAGGGACCGGTTTCATGGAAGACAATTCTTCCACGGATGTGGGAGTCGGAGCTCAGGCAGTGATCCAAGCGCCGGGGAGGGCCGGCTGTAAATATGCTTGCCCGCTGCTCACCTACTGTGCGGCCCCGGGCCCGCTGGGTTCCTAAGTTTCACGGAAAACAATTTTTCCAAGGACTAGGGGCGTGGAGAGGTGGCGGAGGAGAGTTCTGCAGCCAGTCGGAGTTGGGATTGGAGACTGCAGCCTTGGAGGACAAAACATCCTCAGTGGAGAGCAATGTTCTAGGTTGCAAACTCCTTGGAGACGATGTGTCTTGGTCACCTTTGTTTCTCTTGGAATATGTTTGCCACAGTCCCTGACACAGAGAACTTTCTCAACAAATGGTTCTTGAATGAAAAATAAATAAATGGCACTATCACATACATGGGCATTACTTCAGCTGTGTACCTCTCAGGTCACAGGCTTGACCTCTCACTTCAGAACTGCTATGCCAAGATCCATCCCCAGGGTCTTGTAACAAATACCCTGCCTGGCCCAGAAGCTGCTAGAGCTTGGAGAGCCACAGCTTTGATGAGGAGGTTAACCCAATGCTTTTTTTTCAAAAAGGATACATGTTACCCTGAGCAGTCAGAGCCTTGTTTTCTGTCCTCTTTTCTCCCTCCAGGGATTGAATGCTGCTATCCCCTGCCGTTTGGAATTTCCCTGTAGGGCAATGGGATCTCAGTAGTATAAAACTTTGAAGACATGAGCTCCATGTCAGCATGCTTCAGAAAGCTTTTCCTCTCTAAGGATGACCCCAGCCTAGTCTGTGTGGCTCACACATTTTGGAAAGAGATGGTGTCATCGTTTGGTTTTTGACCTTGCTGCCAGTGCACTGTGCCAAGCTAAAGGCAGATACTGGGAAATATCCTTCTTAAGGGAAGCCAGACGCATCAAGCCTCCCTTCCCTGAGATGCCTGATCTCATCTGTGGGATGAGACCACATAAACCTTGGGAAGAGCTTCTTTACTTTGAGTCTAAAACAGAATTCGTTGGCAGGGAGGTTGTTATGGTCAAAATCAAGAGAGAAAGGGAGGAAAAGACATGGTAAGGTATTAAATAGAAAACATTTGTATTTAGGTTCTGAATGTATTATTCTTTTCAAAGCCTTATAATTCATTCTTAGTGTATAGCTGCTACCTGGAATAACAAATGTGATATAATAGAATGTATTGTTTTAGTATATTCTAAGACCTGTATGTATGTGTGTGTGTGTGTGTGTGTATATATATATATATATATATATTATGTTATTTACTTAACACACACACACCCTAACTGCTAAAACAGTGATTGCCCCATTTGACGTATTTGGAAATTGAGTCTCAGATCAAAGAACTTCCCTCAAATCAGACAGCTAATTAATGAAAAATCTGAAATTTGTCTCAATTCTATTAGACCTCAAAGCCCATGCATTTAATCCTTCTATTATACCTTCCCTGAGAAACTGTACCCCATTTTCTACTTACATACATTTTTTAAACATTGGACAATGTATTCATTTTATTGCTGCTGGAACAAATTACCACCAACTTAGTGACTTAAAGCAACATCCATTATCTCGCATTTTTTTTTTTTTTTTTTTTTTTTGTGGCTCAGAATTCTAGGCATAGAATAGCAAGGCTCATCTGGTTTCTCTACTTAAGTGTCACAAGACCAAAATCAATGTATCAGCCAGGACTAAAGTTCTCATCCAATCTTGGAGTCCTCTTCAGGCTTGCTGGTTGTTTATAAGATTAATTGTCTTCTCACACTTTTCATGTGGTCCCATCTACCTTCAAGTCAACAGCAGCAGATCATGTCCTTTCCACAAAGCTCTTTAACTTCTATTCTGCCACCCAAGAAAGCTCTCTGCTTTTACAGGTTCATGTGATTAGGTTCACCCAGATAATCTCCCCTGTGACTTGTAAAGCTTATTAGAGCTTGTAAATCTTTGGGAGACCATCTTAGAAATTCTGCCTGGTAGGAATAATTTCTGACTTAATGGAATTTATATCCTCATATGTTATTAAAATGTAGTAATGTTGTTCATGTTAAGGTAATAAAATCCCTATCAAAGAAATAGATTATGAGAAGTCTTTAACATTTTCTTTATTCTTATGTAAAATGTTCTTAGCTGTAAAACTGACCTTCCTATCTATAAAAATATATAATCATATATAGACATTAGATAATTATTTATGTTATATAATAATGTACATTATATAATTATATATTATATAAATGTATATATAATACAATTTTTAACACAATGTGATCATACCATATATATAGCTTGCATCCCTCTTTATGCTTAATATTAATATACTGTGTTTATTACTTGCTATTAAATATTCCCCAAAGTATGATTTTTAATCACTGCATATTAGTATATCATATGGTTTCATTTAACTATCCTCCTCTGGTTAGATATTTATATCATGTTGGATAAATTTTAGAAAAAATTTAATCTTCATCTGTGCTTATTTTCTTAAAATGAATATCTAGGATCAGGTACTAAATCAAACACTTAGAATTTTTGCCTTTGCACTACAAAAACGAATCTAAAAATTCATACTGCAACCAACAATGTAGGAAAGTACCCAATTATCCACATGCTTGCCAAAACTGTCAACATATTTTTCAGTTTTGCCTACTTAGTAGACAAAATAATAACATTACATTTTTATTTTAATTTGCAATCCTGGAAATCTCATGAATCTGAATATTTCTATGTTTGCTGAGCATTTATGCTTTTTATGTTATAAAGTTCCTCCTATGCCAGTTCTCCATTTATTTCAGCTGGAATAGTTAGCATTTTCTTTGTAATTTTTATCTTCCTATATTAAAGATGTTAACTCAGCTTTATCTGATAGTTCAAAATATTTTTCTCAGTTTGAAATGTCCCTTTTTAATTTTTTTGAGAATTGTGTGCTTGTGTGTGCATCTGTGCGGATGTGTGTGTGTTAAGATGTAGTTTTTAGTCGTATGTAGACATGTGTATCAATGTTTTCCTTCGTTGTTTCTCCTTTTGCCTGTAAGCTTACAAAAATCTTCCCATACTACATAGTCAAACCGTGCATAGATAGACTGTAAACAAATAAAGAAATCATGAGGTTCCTGCATGAGTTTCTTACATACTTTCCCACTCCCAGGTGAGCAGCCATGACACCTGGGTCCTGGTGACAACTCAGCCTCAGATGTGCAAAACACAGTTGAGCCTGTTCTTCCATTTTTGTGATACCTCACTTTGGAGCAGGGGCTCAAGCTCTATCCAGGAGAATATAAGAGGTGCTATGTACTTGCCATCAAATTGGCACTAACTGATCGACACTATGGTACTCACCTGGTAGTAATATTCTCCAAGGATTAGGGGGTTGGGGAGGGGGGTAAACTCACAACTAATGGATGCAGTGAGCATTGTAGAGGGGAAGGGCATGACTCCAATCCTCATTTAGGTGAGGCAAAGTCATAAAATGTAACCAAAATGTTTGTACCCTTATAATATCCTGAAATGAAAATAAATTAAAAAATATTAAAAAAACAAACCACAGTTGACCTGCATCCCTCTTGGAAGGCTCCTTCCTCACATTTCCTATTTCTTTCCATGACTTTGCTCTTCTCCAAGCCATTCTGACTCAAAAATTTCTGTCTTCCATAAATTTTCCTATTCTATTGCCATCCACATCTCATCATTTGCCGCATTCTCTTCTTTCTCATCAGTTTTATGGCTGTTCTTTCCTCCCTTCTGCCACAACCCTGGCCCGAGCCTTCATCACGTCCCAGTTCAGCAGGTGCAGGCAGACGGAGCTAGATGGATAGGAAGATATAGGCCGAGGGATATGTAGATAGATAGACATACAGAGAGACAGGTAGGTAGGTAGATACATAGACAGATACATAAATAGATGATAAAGATGAGGACTTTTAACTGAAATGGAATCATGCTATATGCTTTTCTATAAACTTGTGTTTTCATTCAATAAGAAATTACGGTCATCTCTATGAGTTGTGACTATGCATCTAATTTTTTTCTTAAAATGGCTTTTTTCCTTGACCCCGCCTTCATATCTTCCATCCACAATCCCCTAACGCCTCTGCAATTCACCTGCCCCCACATAACCCATTTCTCTCCATGTTCATATAACCAGATATGCACACATACAGATTAACTGATGGACATATACATTTATAGAGGTATTTGTCATCCTTGCATAAAAAGATTATATATTTTACATGCCTCCCTGTATTTTCCTCACTCACTCAATAATATCTGATGAAATTCCTTTCCAGTCAATAATTATAGCTCAAATTTATTCTTTTCAATGGCTGTATAGTATGGTACAATTGTATCATAATTTATTTAACCATGATGAATATTCAGTTTTCTTCTTCATTTTATTTTCATGTATAAAAGGACGCTACAATAAAATCCTTATACCTAGATCCATGCATATTGGTGCTTTTATTTCTATGGATAGATTTTCAGGGTAGAATTGCTGGGTCAAAGAGTTTTCCTATTTTAAATGTTAACAGATGTTGCCAGGTGGCTTTTCAAAAAAATTAAAAAAAAATGCATTTTGACAAGTAACATAAAAGAAAACCTATTTCCCCACATCCTTGCCACAAATAGATCACTTTTGAATTTGAATAATTAATTTATAATGCTACTAGATTATCATCAGAGAGAGTGACTTCTGTTATTGTAGTTTGTATATATTCCTCATAAAAAACCTCTTAGGCTTTATAGTCAACTCATCTGTTATTTGGTGTATATTGGTTGTATCACTATTACATCTTTTTCCTAAATTATACTTTTATTATTACAAAATGTCCTTCTTTTGCTGTTTAGATCTTTTTAAACTTTGAACATCAACTTGCCTGCTGCTGACATCACATCTCCAGCTTTACCTGTGCTTTAATTTTCTGGTATCAGTTTATTCATCCATAGGTATTCAACTTTTTTTTTATCACTGTCTTATGTGTCTACTATAAGCACTCTATACCTGGGTTTTCCTTACTAAATCAGTTTGACAGTGTCTTTTACTGAGGAATTATCATATTATTATAAAAATCATTTATTTTATTTCATTCCTTTCATCAATTTTACTTTTCTACTTCCTCCTTCCCATTTCTTGGCACTGTTGATTTGCTTGGATCGATATTCATTTCTCTTTTCATTTCCCTCCTTTCTGTGTGTGTTCTACCATGCTTCTCCATTCCATTACAATTACTTTCATATTTTCAGCACTGAGAGTCCTCTTCCTAGGGAACAACTGCACTGCCAGATGCCTATTCTAATGAAGGAGTGGTAAGAGACCAGCCCAAAGGGAGAGATTCCCGGCAAAGAGAAGGATATGGAAAGGGTGTGTCCAAAGAAAGTCTACATGTGCCCCATGGAAGAAGTGGTCAGCTGTGAAAACCTGACAACTCCTGTGGTCGCAACAATATCCAAGACCTTCTCTGCCTCCCATCCCTGCCCCTGATCAGATCTTGAAGGGATCAATAGCCATGATTTGCAAGATGAATGAGTAGAATGACAAGACTCAGAAAGAGAGGCAAATATAATCAAGCTCTGCCCTCCTTTCTCAATTTTTGCCCTCCTTCCTGAAGGAAACCACGGTGAAGCCTCTAAAGATATTGAAAATTTTTTTTTTTTATTATTGGCCTAGGCTAGACATATGACTCAATAATGGAAGTCTAGAGCAGAGATGCTACAACACAGGAGAGCTGTTGGTTCTCCACAGACTCCCTGCACATGGGCTCTCGTCTCCTCACACTTACACGGCATGGTATGTTAATGTGAAAGGGTGAGGGCAAGAACCACCTCATTCTTTGTAGCTTCTACAAGTTGTTATCAAACGAGGATGTCACTAGCAGCTTTGCAAGTGCACATCCTGCATTAACACTGGCTAAATTCAGAATACCTGATTCCAACTGGAATTTTTTAATCAAAGTGTTGAATTATAATTTACATACAATAAAATGTACACATATTAAGTGTGAAGTTCAATGAGTTTTGACAAATGTATTTGCCCATGTAACTCCCAGCACAAGTAAAACATAAAACATTTTTGCATCATACAAAAAAATTCTTCCATAACCTCTGTGGTCATTATACCCCCCACCCTCCTCACACACACATCAAGCAAATGCTGATCTGATCTCTAGCACTATAAGTTAGAATTATGATACAATATTCCACATATATGGAAAATGCAGTATTTGCACTCTAGGCTCTGGCTTCCTCCACTCAGTACAGTATTTTGAGATTCATTTGTGTTGAAGCACATTACTCTTTATTGTTGAGTAGTAATCACTTTTATGAATGAACTTGCCATTTTTTTATTAATTCATCTATTAAAAGATATTTGATTGTTTCAAAGTTTTGACTATTGTGAGTATGGCTGCTATGAAAATGCATGTCCAATTCTTCTTGTAGACATATTTTCATGTCTTTGGGGCACATATATAGGAGTGGAGTTACTGGGTCATTTAATAAATGTGCAAACAACAGCAACAACAAAAAGGTTTTGTTTCATGATTTTTAACCTCTGCTATTCAGGGCTGTCATATCTCTCTAATGAGTCACCCCTCTTATCTTTGTCTGAAGTCTACTATGAGATTTCTAAGAATCAAGATTAATATGGCCACGCCAGCTTTATCATATAGAGTGTTTCCATGGCATGCATTTTTCTATCCTTTCTATCCTTTCTGATCCTTTCAATCCTATCTATTTCTATCTTTAACTTTATGGTGTATCTCTTGTAGAGAGCATATAGTTCAGTCTTGCTTTTTAATCCAGATTGTCAATCCCTGCTTTTATCTTTATTTAGTCTTAACATTTCATATAATTATGTATATAATTGAGTTTGTCTACTATTTTGCTATTCATTGTTTTTTGTCTCTTTTGCTTTTTTTGTTTTTGTTTTTCTGTTAAACATTTTCTGCCTTCTTTTGGGTTAGTTATTATACATATATTTTGTCTTTCATTTTATTTTCTCTATTATTTTCTTGGCTATATCGTTTAGGTCGGTACTGTTTGCAGGCTAATAGCGTGTATCCTAAAATTATCCAAGTCAATTTAGAGTCAATGCTATAGAATTTCACACTTCATACCTGACAGTACACATTACCCACTTCATACTTCATACTTCTCAAACATTATAACCTTGCAACAGTGTAATTAAAACTTCCCTACTACAATCTTTAAGCTATTGTTCTCATACCTTTTATCTATACATACTTTATAACCCCACCTCACAATGGCATTTTATTTTATTTAACCTAATACTAAAGCCAGGAAAGGACACAACAAAATAGAAAACTACAGACCAATATCCTTTATGAATATAGATGCAAAATCCTCAATAAAATACTAGCACATCAAAAAAATAATCCACCATGACCAAGTAGGCTTCATCCCAGGTATGTAGGATGGTTCAACATATGTAAATCAATAAATATGATTCACCACATAAACAGAAGCAAAAGCAAAGACCATATAATTATCTCCATAGACTCAGAAAAAGGATTCAACAAAATCCAGCACCCTTTCATGATAAAAGCCCTCAACAAACTAGGCATAGAAGGAATATTTCTCAGAATTATAAAATCCATATATGACAAAGCCACAGCCAACATCATACTGGATGCAGAAAAGTTGAAAACATCCCTTCCCCCTAAGAACTGGAGCAAAACAAAAATGTCCACTGTCACCACTTCCATTCAACATAGTGCTAGAAGTCCTAGCAAGGGAAATCAAGCAAGAGAAGAATATTAAGGGAATCCTAATTGGGAAAGAGGAAGTCAAACTATTGCTCTTTGCTGATGATATGATCCTGTATCTAGAAAACTCCAAAGATTTCACCAAGGGTCTCCTAAAATTGATAATTAAATTCAGGATACAAAATCGATGTACATAAATCAATATCATTTGTATACTAATAACAGTCAAGCTGAGAATCAAATAAAAGACTCAGTATCATTCATGATAATCACAAAGAAAAGAAAATACCTAGGAATAAGCCTAACCAAGGAGGTGAAAGATCACTACAAGGAGAACTATGAAACTCTGAATAAATAAATCACAGAGGATACAAACAAATGGAAAAACATATCATGCTCATGGATTGGTAGAAACAACATTGTTAATATATCCATACTACCCAAACTGGTTTACAAATTCAATGCAATCCCCATCAAATTACCAAAGTTATACTTCATAGATCTAGAAAAAATAATTATTTGTTTTGTTTGGAATCAGAAAAGAGCCTGAATAGCCAAAGCAATCTTAAACAAAAAGAACATGCCTGGAGGCATCACATTACCAGACTTCAAACTATACTATAAGGTTATAGTAACCAAAACATCATGGTATTGGTACAAAAATAAAGACATAGGCCAATGGAACAGAACAGAGAACCCAGAGATAAAACTATCTACCTATAACCAACTAATCTTTGACAAAGCAGATAATAACATGCATTGGGAAAAAGAAGCCCTGTTCAATAACTGGTGCTAGGATAATTGGATAGCCACATGCAGAAGAATGAAACAGGACCCCTACCTCTTACCACTCACAAAAATTAATTCCAGATTGATAAAAAACTTGGATATAAGGCATGATACCATAAGAAATCTAGAGGAAAATATAGGAAAAACTCTTCTAGATACTGGACTAGGCAAAGAATTTGTGACTAAGACCCCAATGGCAATTATGACAACAACAAAAATTAATAAATGGGACTTGATTAAAAAGCTTTTGCACAGCTAAGGAAATAATCAATAGAGCAAATAGACAACCTACAGAATGGGAGAAAATATTCACAACCTACACTATAAAAGACTAATAAGCAGAATTTACAAAGAACTCAAGCAAATCAGTAAGAAAGAAACAGCCCTATTTAAAAGTGGGCAAAAGCTATGGACAGAAGCTTCTCAATAGAAGAAAAACAAATGACTAGGAAACATGTGAAAAAAAAATGTTCAACATCATTCATTATCAGAGAATTGCAAATTAAAACCATAATGAGATATCACCTCACTCCAGTTACAATGGCTTTTATTTAAAAATCCAAGAACAATGGATGCTAGTTTGGCTACAGAGGGAAAGGAACACTTACACACTGTTGGTAGATGGCAAATTAGTACAACCACTATAGAAAACAGTATGGAGATTCCTCAAAGAAGTAAAAGTAAACCTACCATTCAATGCAGCAATCCCACTATTGGGTCTCTACCCAAAGGAAAAGCAGACTGTTTTTTTGCATTATTTCATTTTAATTTTTACTATTTTTAACAAAAATGTATTTCTCTTTAATCTGAAAAAAGCAGACTTTTCATCAAAAAGACACCTGCACTTGAATGTTTATTGCAGCACAATTCACAATTGCAAAGATATGGAATCAACCCAAATGCCCATCACTTCTTGAGTGGAGCAATAAAATGTGCTATATGTATATTGTGGAGTACTACTCAGCCCTAAAAAAGATGAAATAATATCTTTTGCAGCAATCTGAATGGAACTAGAGACCATTCTCCTAAGTGAAGTATCTCAAGAATGGAAAAACAAACAGAAATGTCTCACTATTAAATTGGAATTAACCAAAGAGCACACATCTGCACAGAGGGAAGTAAAATCTAGTGGAAATGAACTAGGGGGAAGGAGATAGAGCGGAGAGAAATAAACCAACCTAATGGGTAATATGAAAACTATTTGGGTGACAGATATATCTATAGCTGAGACTTAAACATTACAAAAACAATCCATGTAACCTAAATTATTTGTATCTCCTTAATATTTTGAAATAAGAAAGTAAATTATACTTTAAGCAAATGATTAGGAAAATTAGTCTTTCATATTTATACATATATTTGTAATTCTGGTATCCTTCCAGTCCCCCGTATAAATCACCTTGTATCATTTTCATTCCACTTAAAGAACACTTTAAAACATTTTTGGTAGTGCCAGTCTGCTGGAGAAAAATTCTTTCAGCTTTCCTTCACCCAAAAATGTCTTTATTTCACCCTCAATGTTTTTCGAATACTTTTTCTGGATACAAAATTATGGATTGACATTTTTTCCCTCATTCAGATATACCATTACAGTGACTTCTGATCTTCATTGTTTCTGATAATGTCAATCATTTTTCACATCATTGTTTCCTTGCCTATGACATGCTTGTTTCCTCTTTTCCCTACTTTCAGGATTTTCACTTTACCTTGGGTGTACAGAAGTTGACTATAATATCCTTAGCTGTGATTTTCTTTGTATGTATTATTTTGGGCTTCACTGAGGGTATTCAACCCATATGAGTTAATATATTTCATCAAATTTGGAAAATTTTCAGTTATTACTTTTTAAATGTGCATTTTCTTCCATTTTATTACTCTTTTGCTTCTAAGACTTACGTTACATAAATGTCATACTATGTGATATTGCCCCATGGATCTCTGAGATTCTCTTTATTTTTCTCCCATTTTTTTTTCTTTTCTATACTTTGGATTGGTTAATTTCTATTGTTCTGTCCAGTTCATTGGTTATTTCTTCTGCTATTCTAACTTGCTGTTAAGACATTTTATAATAAAGACATCCGCACTCAAATGTTTATGGCAGCACAATTCACAATTGCAAAGATGTGAAAACAACCTAAGAGCCCTTCAATCCATGAGTGGATTAATTAAATGTGGTATACGTATACTATGGAATACTACTCAATTACAAAAAACGATGGTGATCTAGCACCTCTTATATTATCCTGGATAGAGCTTGAGCCCATCCTTTGAAGTGAGGTATCACGAGAATGGAAAAATAAGCACCACATGTGCTCGCCATCAAATTGGTACTAAATGAGCAATACTAGAGTGCTCGCATGGTAGTAATATTCTATTCACTGGGTGTCAGTCAGGTGGGGGGTTGGGCTGAGTAAAGTCACAACTAATGGATGCAGTGTGCACTGTATGGGGGAAGGGCACACCTCTAGCCCTGGCCTGGGCGAGGCAAAGTCACTACTTGCAACCAAAGTGTTTGTACCCCCATAATATCCTGAAATAAAAAAAAAAGAGTACCCAATACATTTCTCATTTAATTCTTGAATTTTCAGTTCTGTGCATTTTTAAAAAATAATTTCCATATTTCTGCTGATATGCCTAACCATGACTTGAAGTATTTTTTTTAAATTCATGAACATATTTATAATGGATATTTTCATATCTTTTTCTGCTAAATTTAATATCTGAATCACCTTGGGGTTATTATCACTTTTTCCCTTGCCAAAGGTTCATATTTTCTTGTTTTTTTGCATGTTTAGTAGTTGTAGATTGTATAATGGACATTGCAGAAGACTCTGGATTCTGTTATCTTCCTCTCAAAGATATTGATTTTTTTTTTTTAGTAAGAAGTTCAATCACTGGTGAATCCCTTTAAACTTGTGTAAGCTTGACTTAAATTTTGTTACAGCAGATTTGTGGAAAAACAAGGGTTTCCAAGCCACTCTAACTTAACAAAACTCCACCTCAAACTCTAACTTCTCTGCTGGTGTGGCTTACTTTGGGCAAGTTTAGAGTAAATCACTCTAGAGTGTACGATTTATTTCTAATATGCAGATTTTGGCATCTCAATTTTCTGACTGAATTAATAATGAGGTATTAACATGCCTTTCCTGACTAGACTTGAACTCCATCTCTGTTCCAACAGAGATTCCAAGAGAATCTCTGTTCCATTCTTGGATCTATAGTAGCCTCTAAGAAGTAGTCACTTCACAAAGCTTCAGTGAGCCTTCCTATGATTATGTACAGCATAGCCCTCAACCAAGAATTAATGGGGGAGTTTTTATGCTGACATCCCCTGTCATGCTCTGCAGATTCCCACTGCTTCAGCTTCTCTGGATGCTAAACTCTTGTCTCCTCATTCAGTGGGACTTTCTCTGCTTGGACTCCAGTTCGCTACTTCACAGTTAGAATATTGAACCTGGGAAGAGGGCCAGTGTTCACCTTATAGAGTTTGCTCAGAAGTTTCTCTTCTGTCAGGGATCACAGTCTTATGCTTCCTGATGGCAGTGCCTCAAGGCAGTTGCTTCATATGTTCTCTCCAGTTTAATGGTTGATTTTAGCAGAAGACCTAGTAGGTACCAGCTATTTTACCATGACAAAAATTGGAAGTTGCAGTATTGTTTAATTTTTAAATTAAAAAGTAGAAATTAATACATGAATTTGTCATGGGCTGACATGCATGTTATGCACTAGTAACGTGAGTGTGCGTTGATTATTCTGAAAGTCCATTTTAAATCCATTTTATTTTATAGAACTGCAACTCAATTTAAATATCAGATCCTCTTATACTGAGGAAAAGACAAAATGTTTACAAATAACATTAACCTGCTGATGCCTTGGGAATGTGTCAGCTGGTATCACCCTGAAAAAATAAATGGAACAGTCATAGTTTTAATAAAACATGAGGTGCACAAGGAAAACACTTGTCAAAATTGTATAATGCTACAGTACCCTATCTATATATAAATGCATATGTTTATAAAAATGTATTTTCCCTGTGTTGTGCTAATCTTTTTTACTTGGCATATTTTTAATGGTTTTTCCAAATGACCTTTGTAAAATTAATCAAGGATCTGACACTGTCCTTTGGAGAAATACAAAGAAAGAGTGCTGCTTATAATAACTTTTGCATGAAAAACGGCCAGAAAATGACAAAACAGAGAAAACATTAATACTGAAAAAAAATTAAAGCTTGAAAGTAGAACCAACTGAAAAATGTTGCCTTTTTGTCAGTAATATTTTTATGGGTCTCTGAAATTTCATTTTCCCTTTATTTATTATACCATGTCTTTATTACTTGGGATCAGATAGATTTCTCAAAACAATTTGCTAAGTAAACTGCACCACAATTTTTCAAGAGCTCTAACGGTGAGAAGCATCTCAAGGATTAATAAAATGTACAAAAAAGATGTGTAAAAATATAAATACAAAGAACCTAGAAAAATGCCTGCAATTAGACAAGACAAAATCTAAAAAGAAATTAAATTTAGTTGTAATATATTTTCTATTCTTCTCTTTCAGAAAATTACTACTGAAGTGAGGGGTTTTTTTTCCCCCTGTAATTTAAATGTTAAGCTGCCAGATGTGTGTCTCATGCTTGAAGAGTCAAAGCTTTGCATTATTTAGCATATTAAGAATCACAGAATTTTAAAAAGGGCTCCTTTATTGCCTCGAGGTTCTAATTAAGTAAACCTTAGCCTGGTACATTTAAAACTTGCAATACATGAGATTTTGCTCTTTTTATCCCCATAGTCAAGCCACATCTATATAATAAATATGGAAAATCTTTAAGATTATATAATTTTTCTTTTGCTTGAGGAATTAAAACTATCTATTATTTTAAGAAGTTTTTAATAGAGGCCAGCAATCTAAAAGACAACTAAGGATTCAAAATACTTTCTAATCATTGCAAGTTGCTTTTCTTATTTATGCCAAAGAATATGTGTTTCATAAAAGCAGTTTGATACTATAAATCATACTTTTTCCTTACACTCTGCTTCTGTTGTGGTCCCAACTCTGTCACTCTCGTGAGACAAAGGCAATTCTAAGAAGCAACAAGAAGGTGGGCATTTTGGGGATCAATATTATGTTTTTGTGTGTTTATGTGTGTGTTTGTATGTGTGTGTTCGACTGTGTTAAATATCTGATCACACAGCACTAATTAGTTGCCCCTTCAGCAGTTTGTGGAAAAAGTCTCAGCAGCTAAACTGAGAACCATAATCAAATGGAAGTTCTGGAGGCACACAACATTCATAAATCATAACCTTAAATACAGTTATTTTTGCCATTTTAGAAAATGTCAAAGGTGTCAACTCTGTCCAAATATACCGCTTAACAGTGACTATTTTAGTAAATTGACTTGAAATGCATTCAGCTAACTGACAGAAGCACATAATCTAGTTCACGGTACAAATGAACAGTTTAAAGGCCAAAATAAGCACCAACTACAAATTCTCAATAATGTTGCAACTACTATAGCTGCAACCACAGAACACAATCTTAGTATTCACGTATTTATTTACATCAGAAATAGATGCTCAAAATTTTTGAAATGTGATTTTTAAAAAAATTAGTTTCTGGTCAAGAGAAATGTTTTAACTATATTCAGAACTATGGCCAAATATCTATAATAATCTAATATTTGAGGATATTAAGAGTCAATAAACTAGTAATTACCCAAATGTAGGTAATGAGTTCGTTGGATTCTCTTATAACATGTTTGAACCTATAAACAGCAACTTCATAGATGCTGCAAACATAAATAGATAACTGTTATAATGTCAAGAAACACAAAAGTATCTTGTCTTCATGAGAAGAATTAATGAACAAATTGATCTTCAAAAATTTAACTGTTGACAAAAGGCAAGAATTATAAAATTGGAGCTTAGGTTTGGCCAGAATTATTTCTTTCAAAGCTCAAAGTATTTAGTAAAAAAGGTAGAATGTACCTAATATTTAATAAACTAGTTTCCTAGAAATGTAAAAAAGCTTAACGTTGGCAGCAGAAATGCAGTGAAACCATCCCTATATTCACTCTCTCCAAACCACTAAGCCTCATCTTTCTACATGGGTCCTTAGCACAGGTTACCCCTTGGTACCATTTATGAATATCAGCGCTTGGTTGATTGAGAATAATACATTATACAATATATTTTAGTTTATTAAAACATTTATATATGTTACTTATTTAATTCAAGGTTATTTTAACTTTATTGCTGGTATAGATCTGTAAATATTTTTGCCATCACACCAATCTAGTAGCAATCTCTAAATATTTTGCATTCATAAGATAAAATATAGACTCATACATGTATGCCTTGCCTAATGAAATATTATTATAATGTAAGAGCAAGAATATGCTTGGTTATTCTTTCCAAGAATAATGTTTAAACATCACCTATTGCTGCCATACTTAAGAAGATTCTATCCTTTTATGAAAGTCAGCTTCTTTTTTCCTCATTCTTAATAATATTAAACTCTCCATCTTAAGCACAATGGATTAATGCAGAAATTTTAATATGCTACTCATGAGCTTTCTCTGGTTATCATCAATTAACACTTTCACTGAACTTAGAACATCCAAAGCTATTTGGAATAATAAATTATTTTACCCACTAGTAATCCCCTACTGCTAAAAGAAAATTTCAGGTAGGGATAAAGGGAGTCATTGCCCAATACCATGATTAAGCAGGGTGCAGACATGCCCAACTGTGTGTCTTATATATGGGAATCAACTCAATAACACTGGGCTGAATTCATGAGCACCTACTACGTATATGACACTTTGCATAAAGTGTTAATATTACTAATATTAAAGTAGGGCTTGTTATCTCACCTTTACAGGTGAAGAAACAATGACTCAGATTAAGGAACTTGACACAGGACATTAAAGGACAGAGTCAAGATCTGAATTTAAGCCTCTTTGGCACCCGTATCCAGGTTCTACTCCTCTACCAAGTTTGCACTCATCTGGATTGTCTCTGTTGATCCTTTGCTGCTCGTTGCCAGTGGGCAGAGATTAGAGCTGAGGGGTGATGATCTTAAGAGAAACTAGTTGGCACAAAAAGGAACAAAAACAGAACTGTGACTTAATGACCTATCTGCAGACTTTTAGCTATTCATGTTAAAGAGAAGAAAAAAATGCATAATAAAACCCTGTAGAAAATAATAGTAATGACTAATGTCATTGAGCTCATACTATATACCAGAATTTATAGCTTTCAAGGTCTCAAGTTAGCTACTAATTTTAAACTTTTCTTCACAAAACTGTTTTAAAACAGTTCAGTGACTAATAAAATTTACCTTAAATTTTACCTCCTTCCTTGAAGACATTATGTTAAGTGAAATAAGCCAAATGCTGCATGATTCCATTTATATGAGGTATCTACAGTAGGCAATTTCATTTAGACAGAAAGCAGAATAGAGGTGACAAGGGCTAGGAGAGGGGTCAACGGGAAGTTGTTGAATGGGTTCAGAGTTTCAGTTTTGCAAGATGAAAAATTTCCAAATATGGATGACGGTGATGGTTGCATAACAATGTGAATACACTTAATGCCACTGACCTGTATACTTAAAAATAATTAAAATAGTAAATTTTATGTTATCTGTATTTTACCAAAATTATTTATTTTTACTTTTGGATTCCTCAAGCCCTGAATAAAATGCTAAGAAACTTTGAAAATGCTGAAAGGCCCTGAGTATAAACAAAAAACAATAGAAGAACTTCCGGGTGAGAAAAGATGGCATAAAGTCATTTCTTCCTTGTCCTCCCCACTAAGCACAACTATAAACCCTGGAAATAATGAAAGACATCACCAAAGGAGAACTCTGAAAGGTGTAAAGAAGTGAGTGGAATGATTGGGGACCCCAGGACAGGAACAATGACATGGGGCAGGGCATGTTAGGCTCCATTCCCCACCCCACACAACAGACCTGACATCTGACCTCACCCTATCTGCAGATAGTGGCTTTTTCCATACTGGCTGAGACATCCCTCCCCCACTGAGACAAGTGGCTGAGAAGCACCAGCAGGGGGATCCCCCCACAAGTGCCTGACACAGGAAGCCTCTTAGCATCCTGAGGCCAGAGACTGCCTTGCCTCACCCAGAGGCACCAGGTGGCCTCACCTGGGGAAGCTTTCTGTCTCTTAGGCATGACCAGCAGGGTTCACTGGGGGCACCAGAAGCACAAGTTGAATCATGCAGACCAAAATAACACAATATTGTACAATTACTGAAAGAAAAATATTTTTGACCAAAAAAATCTATATCTGATGGCTATCCTTCAGGAATGAAGGGAAAATACATTCTCAGATGAAAGAAAATTAAAAGAATTTGTCACTAGCAGACCTACCCTTAAAGAATGGCTCAAGAAATTTCCTCAAATGGAAAAAAATGGTAAACAGAGAAATCTTGGAGTCTCTGGGAGAAAAAAAGAAAAGCCAAAAGGACATCAAATGTTAGTATATATAATACATTCTTTTTATATATATATATATATAAAAATATATATAATACATAGTATTATAAATACTAAAAAGTATATATAATATATACTTATATTTTATATAAGTATATATAATATATAAAAAAAGTATATATAATACATAGTATATATAATACATCCTTTTCCTCATGAGTTTTATAAATCATATTCTATGATTAGAATAAAAATTATAACACTATGTATTACTGTAGACAATGATATGTAAAAGTGGGAGAGGTAAAGGAACTGAAATGGGAGAATTGACCTAAAGTGGTAAAATTTTGACACCAGAAAACTGTGAAACTGTGATAAGTTACAAATATATATTATAATATTCAGAGCAATCACTATGAAAATGATATAAAGAGATATGCTCAAAAACTGGCAATATACATAATCTTAACATTTGTACCCCATAATATGCTGAAAAAAACTATAAAGAAATCAAGATGGAATCCAAAGAAGTGCACAGGAAGACAAGTAAAAAGGAGAAATGAAAAATGAAGAAAACAAATGTTAAATGGAAGATTATGCCTTAACGTATCAATAATCACCTTAAATATAAATGGTCTATTTCAATTAAAAGACAGAAATTAGCAAAGTGAACCGAAAAATGCATGACCTAACGAGACCTGAGTATGTATTATATGTATTATATATAAGAAAAATATTTCAGGTAGGTAGGTTGAAAGTAAAAAAAGGGGTGGGGGATATATCATCCAGATATTAGTTTTTAAAATGTAGCATTGGCTATATTAACATCAGCTAAAATAGACTTCAGAACAAAGAAACTTACAAGAGAGAACAAGATACTATGATTAAATTGTCAATTTTCCAGTAAGACATAACAATCTTACCCAATTAATTATAAGGATTTTAACACTCCTTTTTCATAAAATGATAGTTGTGCTATACAGAAAATCAGCAAGGATATAGATGATTTGAATAACACAAACAAAGAAAATCTGATTGACAGGTAGATAGATACACACAGAGACACATATATACATACACATATGTAAAGCACTCCACCCAAGAACAACTCAAGACACATATTTTTAAGTAACCATAGATCATGTACAAATATCATATCATGGGCCATAAAACAAACTTCATTAAATTTAAAAGAATTTAAATCACACAAAATATTTTCTGAGATCATAATAAAATTGAACTAGCCATCAATAATAGGAAGACAAAAGAAAACCTTTTAAACCCATGGAAATTAAACAGTGCTCTTCTAAATAATCTATAGATCAAAGATGGCATCTAAAAGAAAATAAAAATGGGAATAGAATTGAATTAAATAAAAATTAAACACATCACCATTAATGGGATACAGCTAAAGCAATGCTAAGAGGAAAACTTATAACACTAAATGCTTAAATCAGAAAAAAAATCAATAATCTATAGTCTCACCTCCAGAAACTAGAAAATGAAGAAATAAATTCAAATCTAGTAGAAGGGAGAAAATAATAGGAATAAGTACAGAAACCAATTAGATTAAATAGGGGGAAAAAAGAGAAAATCAATAAAACAAAAAGCTAGTTCTTCAAAAAATCAATAAACTTGATAAACCTCTAGCAAGAGTAACAAAGATAAAAAGAGAGAAGATGTAATATACCAATGTCATGAATCAAATTACAGATACTGCAGCCATTAAAAGGAATATCTTGAACAACTTTATGTTCATACATTCAACAACTTAGAAGAAATTGATGAGTATCCCAAATGCTACAAACTACCAATGCTCAATCAAGATGAAATAGATAATATGAAAAGTCTTTTAGCTGTTAAATAAATTGAATTTTTTCTTTTAAAACCTCACACCCAGTTTCCCTAGATAATTCTACCAAATATTTACAGAGGCATTAACACCAATTTTGTACAATTTCTTCTAGAAAACAGAAAAGGGAATACTTCCTAACTCATTTTATGAGGTCATTATAAATCTGACACCAAAACCAGACAAAGAAAGAACATTAAACAAACAAACAAAGCTACAGACTACTTACTATCTCTCAGAAGATTAGATGCAAAATTCCTTAACAAAACATTAACAATTGAACTCAATAATGTATGAAAATAATATACATTATGACCAAAAATGATTTATTTCAGGTTTGTGAGATAGGTTTATTATCTAAAATCTATCGTACAATAATCTAAAGAATATAAATCATGTGATTATATCTATTAATACAAAGTGAAATTTGACAAAATCCAAGACTCATTTATGATAATAGAAATAGAGAGTAACTACCTCTACTTAATAAAAAGCATCTCCAAAAAACTTACAGCTATCATCATATGTAATGGTTAAAGACTGAATGCTTTCCCACAAAGATCAAGAACAAGACAAGGATGTCTACTCCTACTGCTGCTATTCAACATAATATTGGAATTTCTAACAACTACAATAAAGCAAGAAAAAGAAATAAAAGGCATTCAGTTTGGAAAGAAAAAAATAAACCTATTGCTATTTGCAGATAACATAGAAAATTGCAAGGAATCTGCCCCCAAATTTCATAGGACCAGTAACTGACTTCAGCAAGGTTGCAAGATACAAAATCAACACACGAAAATCAATCACATTTCTATATACTAGCAATAAACCTATGGAAAATAAAATTAAAAACCTAATACCATTTATGATTGTTCCACAGAAAACTAAATACTTAGGCACACCCTTAACAGAACATGTACAGGATCTTTGTGATCAAAATTACAAAATGTTAATGAAAAAATCATATGGAACCTAAATAAATGCATACACAGATCATGTTCATGGATTAGAAAACTCAACACGGTAAAAATGTCACTTCTACCTAAATTGTTTTATAAATTTAATGCAAGTCCTGCTAATATCTCAGCACAGTTTTTTTCATAGACACAGACAAGTTTATTCTAAAATTTACATACAAAGGCACTGGTCATAAAATAGCTAAAGCAACCCTAATAAAGAAAAATAAATGGGAGAGGTCACTTGATCTGATATTAAGCTTCATTCTTTACAGGTAAAGTTATCAAGCCTGTGTGGTATGGGCAGAGGGACAGGCACATAATAAATAGAAAAAAGAACAGAGAATCCAGAAATCAGCCCACAAAAAATATGCCCAACTGCTGATTTTTAAGAAAGGGGCAAAAGTTATTCAATGGAGGAAAGATAGCCTTTCAACAAATGGTGCTGGAATCATTACACAGCCAAAGCAAAGAAAATTGACCTAAAACTTCACTCCCTATTTAAAAAATAACTCAAAATTTATTAGCAAAAACATAGGAGAAAATATTCAGGCTCTAGGGTGAGGTAAAAAGTTCTTAGACTAAAGGACAAATTAATAAATTGGACCCATTAAAATTAAAGATCTTTGCTTCGTGAACAGCCCAGTTAAGAAAATGAAAAAACAAGCTATAGACTGGGAGAAAATATTTGCAGACAACATATCCAACAACAATTGGTTTTATTTGGTACAACATGTATAATATTAAGGGGGGAAATGTATCTGAATGATGAATTCCTGGTCTTCCCAACAACTAGTTCTCTGCATTTAGTTAAAACTTCATTTTGCAGAAATTAGTCACACACGTGACACTTGATATCTGCAAGTCTGAGAAGGGGGGCAGGGAAGATGTTTTATTAAAAGCCTAAGTGAAGGTAGAAGAGGATACTATTAATTATGGTTCAAGAAGAAAATGTTGTAGTGTTTTAAAAGAATGCTTACATCTTTTAAATATTTGGCCTTAGGAAGTTTTACGTGTGTATGTGTTTTTAATATAATTTAATGCTGGCAAAGATGCACTTGCTGATAAAGACAATATGCCAGCCTACCTACAGGGAAACTATCTAATAAGAAGCTGTTTGGAAAGAGACGGTGAACAGAATTAAGGAGAAATATGTGTGTTTTAGGGTTCTGCACTTTTTTTCACTAAATTATGTTTTCACGACCTTTTCTCTTAACTATTGATATATTACAGGAGCCACTGATGTCTAAGACTAGTGTGATAACTCCTGTATGTTTCTTTTTAAGCATGTCAGATGTATTGCCAGATTTTTTTAACTGAAACTTCAAGCTTACAAAATTCTAAATGCTCAAGATTCTGACAAATTGGTTAAAGTCCAGTGCTTATTTAATCAGTTGCAGCAAATGATCTCAATAAACAAAAACAAAAACAACAGCAACAACAAAACAGCTATGGCTTTGCAAATAAAAGTGGGCCAAACTTTTTGGCTTCTACTAACACAAACCATACAAGGACAGTATGTCAAATATCAGTGCTACGAAGCATGAACTCCAACATGCATCATTGCCATGGTGTCAACACTCAAGAATAGACTAATTTTCTAATAAAATGATTATAATTTCAAAAGAGACTGATATTTCTCCTACCTCATAATAAAGGGTGCCAAATTTAACCATTTGACTTAAAATCCTATTTTTCTAATTTGTACTTCCTATTTCATATGGTTCATCTAATTAGATTGGGTAGATCATTATGGACAAAAATACTGTCCTCTTCTGCCAATTTCCATTTCAATTATTTCCACATTGAACAAAGTCAATTGCATGCTTATATGTTGGATACTGGAAAACGAAGAACTCAATCAGTCATGCCATTTAAGTGTCCAAAGCCAGCCTCATGTTTAAAAAGAGTTAATGAGCCCATTTATTTGTGTGTGAGGTCTTACAGTGTCATTTATTTTTCATTCCCACTTGTGGATTTATCAGTTTGTGAAGGACAGTATTGAACCAAAGGAGATGCTACTGGCTATGAACTTGCAGAAAGAGCCTATAATAAAAACCAATAATACAAACTGGAGCAATTGTAAGGCCAAGTCAAATAGGCTGCTACTTTGTCATGTCTACAGAGTGAATTCTCACCAGCCAGTCACGGTTTCTTTCATTATAATTCACATGTTAGTAAAAATAGACCAAAAGTACATTTTATCCCTGAAGTTCCTTATTTCCAACTTATCCAGACTGTGCATTTAGCTATGGGTACTTCTGGGAATGTCCAGATTGAATAGTGGAACCAAAGATAAGTATGTCTTGTCATAGCTCCACAGTAACTCTTTCCTCCTAAGCCCCTGCTCCTGAGGCTATTTAGAAGTTCTCCAATTTTCCCAGTCTGTTAGGTCAATTGCCGTGGCTCATATTCAGTCAAGAACTATAATAGCATTTGTGGTCAATGTTCACTTCTGCACTATCATTTTGCAAGGACATTTGTCTAATTTTGAGGCACTGAGTATCCAAAGATTAAATGAGAGAAATTGGCCAAAGAAAAATAGAATTATTTTCATGGACAGTTCATTTTTATGAGTGATTGCCAAATACACATGGCATATCTGCCTTTGTTAACATAGTCACCATAATAGATTAAGGAACACACACATACACACACACACACACACACACACACACACACAATGAGGTAGGGGTAGGAGAGTGGAGAAAGTAAATTTTCACCACCCCTGCTTTGAAGAGTGCACTCAGAAAAGTATGTATCCTGAAAAAATTTTGAAGTGTTTCAAAAAAAAAAAAAGAAGAAGAAGTACTTTCAAAAATGGCTTAATTAGTGGCTCCTGAAATATCGATAACTTGAGGAGTTTTGAAATGGTCTCTTTTGTTTCACTGGAAAGAATGCCAAACTAGTTTGAATGGTAATACAACCCAATTGCCCTTTTGTGTTTTCTTATTGTTCTGTTTAATAGCACAAGTACACAGGATAAATTGACTGTGATGAATATATAAGACCAAATAACATGTTGAAGGTGTAAAATGTCTTGAAAACACAAGCTGCAATCTGATGTTGTTGATCTAATCCACACACACTCCGTAATTAGAAACACACCTCACACACCAACAGATTGGAATAGGGCAGCAAACACATATTTGTAACCTTTCCTCAAATCTTGATTCTGATCATTTACATATGACACCTTCATTTTTATTGCCCCTTCCACTTAAAAAAAAAAAAAGCAATATTAAAAAGGTAGCTTAAAAACCACCTCATAATGTTTTGAACCCTCCCAAATAAACAGATTTGCGAGCTTCTTTCACAAAAGGAAACGATGAAGCAAAGATTCTAACCTGCTGGAAACGTTTTAAGCCCATCTTGTCTCTCTGTCCCCCAGACCTTTTGTGCTCACCCTCCTCCCTCCTTTCTTGGCGTTAAACTGCTTCCCCACTTCCTTTACATCAGTGGGAACACTTCCCTTATGGGTGTCGGGATCTCTCAGAGGGGTCAGAGGCTGCCCTGCAGAGGAAATGACCAGCTGTGAAATGTAAAAGAACAATTCCTTCCACATGTTGCTCTGCTCCTGAAGCAGGCAGGAGTTGTCAGCCAGCATCACTTTGGAAGCAGGCAGAACTCTGCATCGTAGTCCTGTCAAAACTAATTTACAATTAAAGACCTGCATGACTGTTTAAAGCTTTTTCAATTCCAGCAGTTTTCAGAAATGACTTTGAGATTGAAGTGGATCAAACAAAAAACCATTGTTGTAATTAGCCATGATGGATGGTGAAGAATCTCACAAAATAAGCCAAAGATTAAAACAAATTATAATAATGTTTAAAAGAAATCCATTAATGGCACAATACTTACTACACCTCCAATTAACATCTGGGTGGAATTTTCCCAGCTAAGCCCCAATTTAAGGAGTTTAATGTTGCAGCTATTAGAAGTCTTATTCAGTTTGTAAATAAAGTTACAAGGTGACAACTTCATTGCCAAGAAAAAAGAAAGAAGGAAGGAAGGATGGAAAGAAGGAAAGAAGAAAAAAAGGAAGGAAGGGAGAGAAGGAAGAAGTTAGTAAGGGAGGATTTATCTTGACCAATGAAAGCTTTAGAAAAGATTTAAATTACTTCAAAATACTTTGAAGTGTTTCTGTGACTTAAAACATTTTGATGCATTTACATATCTTAAATAAAGGCATTTTAAAACTGCAGGTAATTAGCTTTTTATGCAGATTAATCATTTGAAGCATACTGTGGTTCCCTGAAGCTCAATTTTGCACTGACATAAAGGACTCAGATCCACTTCTTTGAAAATCAAGAAATCCAAGAGAACAAACGCCATAGTCAAAGTCTAAAAATTTCCTCAACATTTCACCAAATGGTGAGTCTGACTTGAAGTGACCATTCCAAATTCTTAAAATCATGGATATATTTTATAGAAATACTCATTCCTTAAAAGCTCTCTGAAAGTGATTAGAGAAACATAGAACATAATAATATATAATTGGAATATAATAATAATATAGTAGGAAATTATTTGGGACAGTCTCTACACATAGTCAGATCCAACTGTCAAAAGCAAAGTCACGTGTTTCCACACATCAGATTCATGGTTCTTCAATAAGAATAGGATAATGACTGAACAATTATTAAGTAAAAATATACATCTCTAGCGCAGGATCATTAACAGTGTCTGAACAAAACTGTCTTTCCTTAGCTGACATGTGGAATGGTGGCCTCAGACCTTCGGGGAACATGATATGGAGATTTGACTAAAACTGACCACGGATACGGACTCTCACCGTCACACAGTAGGTCTCTGCATGACTGGGCTACCAACCAAGCTCAGTGATCAGTCTACTCCTGGCTTCCTGTTCCTGAGCTTCAGGGTTAAGTGCCTTCAGTTCCTTTGCATCTGTGCTCTGCTCATTCCTCGTCTGCTTCATGGCTTGCGTGGAGCATAACAGTACCCATCAGGCAGAGTCCTCTCACCGGGCCTCCTAATAAATCCCTGAACTAGAACCCCACATATATCTGGGCAATTGATTTTTGACAGAAGCACAAAGGCAATTCAAAGATGAAAGAAGAGTCTTTTCAACAAATGGTGTTGAAACAACTGGACATTCATATGCCAAAACTTCAACCTTAACTTCACACCTTACCCAAAAGCTAACTTCAGATAAATCATTGATCTAAATGTAAAATGCAAAACTCTAGAACTTTCGGAAGAAAACATAAGAGAAAATCTTGTTCACTGGGGTTGGGCAAAGGGCTCCAGGACATGACATCAAAGGTACAAGTATTTAAAAAATTGAAAAATTGGGGAAATCCATTCCATGCTCGTGGATCGGCAGATTCAACATTATTAAAATGTCTATACTACCCAAACTAATCTACAGATTCAATGCAATACCTATTAAAATCCCATCAACATTCTTCACGGATATAGAAAAAATAATTTCACGCTTCGTATGGAACCAAAGAAGACCCCGAATATCAAAAGCAATTCTAGGCAACAAAAACAAAATGGGAGGCATTAATATGCCAGATATCAAACTATACTACAAAGCTGTAGTAATTAAATCAATCTGGTACTGGCATAAAAATAGGAATATTGACCAATGGAACAGAACTGAGAATCCTGATATAAAACCATCCTCATATAGCCATCTAATCTTTGACAAAGCAGACAAAAACATATGCTGGGGAAAAGAATCCCTTTTCAATAAATGGTGTTGGGAAAACTGGATAGCCACTTGTAGAAAGCTAAAGCAGGACCCACACCTTTCACCTCTCACAAAAATCAACTCACGCTGGATAACAGACTTAAACCTAAGGTACGAAACTATTAGAATTCTAGAGGAAAATGTTGGAAACACTCTCCTAGACATTGGC
>VSMD01041286.1:0-107127 GCA_008750895.1 Mirza zaza
GAGACAGAGTCTCACTTTGTTGCCCAGGCTAGAGTGAGTGCCATGGCGTCAGCCTAGCTCACAGCAACCTCAAACTCCTGGGCTCAAGCAATCCTGCTGCCCCAGCCTCCCAAGTAGCTGGGACTACAGGCATGTGCCACCATGCCCGGCTAATTTTTTCTCTATATATTAGTTGGCCAATTAATTTCTTTCTATTTATAGTAGAGATGGGGTCTCGCTCTTGCTCAGGCTGGTCTCGAACTCCTGAGCTCAAATGATCCGCCCACCTCGGCCTCCCAGAGAGCTAGGATTACAGGCGTGAGCCACCGCGCCCGGCCTGACATTTTCTTTTTTCAATATTTCTAATCTGCTTTCAGAGTGATTTTTTTATAGTTAGTATACTTTGTATGCACACTGTATTTCATTTGTGATCTAAACAGATTTAATCTAAAACTGAAGTTTATGTGCAAATGGGTATTTTTAACCCTGAGTTGCTGAAATGATTTTTTATTTTTTTCTGCTCTTCTCGTCAGTGATGAAATGATATTTTATTGAAAGATGGTTAAAAATGTATTTCATTGAAAGCCAAGATAAATAATAGAATTTGTATCATTTTAAAAAATCAACAAAGACTCTCCAAACAAAAGAAATTGGAACAATTAGCCAGTCATACGTGAAATGTTACTGTGTAAATTCAAAGAAAAGAAGACCAAAATTGGTGAAATATGATTAGTTTCAGAAAATAATTGAGATGCATAAAAGAAGGGTATTTTCTCATTATTAAGCATCTTCAACTTTAAAGATTTTAAGTAGCAAAGCCAATGTATTTAAAGAAACAATTTTCTGAACTGGGATGGCGTTCGCTGTGAAGTAGAAATCTCTGACTCAGCCACTTCTTCTCTGTTTTATTTGCAGCCATTTGTTATCTACGACATGAATTCTTTAATGATGGGAGAAGATAAAATCAAGTTCAAACATATCACCCCCCTGCAGGAACAGAGCAAAGAGGTGGCCATCCGCATCTTTCAGGGATGCCAGTTTCGCTCCGTGGAAGCAGTGCAAGAGATCACAGAGTATGCCAAAAGCATTCCTGGTTTTGTAAACCTTGACTTGAATGACCAAGTAACTCTCCTCAAGTATGGCGTCCATGAGATCATTTACACGATGCTGGCCTCCTTGATGAATAAAGATGGGGTTCTCATATCTGAGGGCCAAGGATTCATGACAAGGGAGTTTCTAAAGAGTCTGCGAAAGCCCTTTGGTGACTTTATGGAGCCCAAGTTTGAGTTTGCTGTGAAGTTCAATGCACTGGAATTAGACGACAGCGACTTGGCAATATTTATAGCTGTCATTATTCTCAGTGGAGGTAAGATTTGCCTTTTGATCTTCCATGAACAAGGGTGGGATGGTAGTGGGATGGCTGAAAGAATTTTGGATTTCCTTAGTGTGTTAGTCTGTGTTCCTTTTCACACTCTACTGCACCTTTCAGACAGAAAATGCCAATGGCAGAATGCCATGAGAATCTCACTGTACACTCAAAATACTATACCAAGAAAGGATATCACAGGATTGCAGTATGAAGGCTCTGAGTAACCCGGGCTCTTTTCTTTTATCCCTCACAATACTTTTTCCAGTCATATCCAATTGTGGAAATCAAATGCCCTCTTCTCCTTTTTCTTTTTCTTGTTTTCCTTGCCTCATTCCTTTCCAAAGGCCAATCCATTATTTGGTTCATTCAAGTAATGACACATATAACTTTGCTTAAGATGTTGCTCACTTGGATAGAGAAGGTATCTACTAAGTGGTTTTAGCCAAATTATGCTCCTGCCCCACCATCAGTAAGCTATTACTTTGAATTGCTTTCCTGATATCAGAACTTAAGGACTATATTTGTACTGGCTGTATAGGTACTATATTTAAGGATCCTACTCTCTCATATGGATCCTCTGATGGCTTCCCTCAAAGTACCTTTGGTGTGGTAGTTGTTGTAATTAAGAAGGCAGTCCAAACCAAAGAACACACAGCAGAGAAATAAATTGAATTATTTTGCAGTTTGTTGTATTTCTGGCCTTGCAAGTACATGACCTAACTAACCAACTCCTGAAGCCAGGTTTTATTCTAAATGTAACTTTCATTAGCCTCACTCATGTTTTCAAGTTGAGTAGAAGAAAGTTGGCTTTCATCTCTCTATATATAAAAATTGGTTTTTAAACAGTAGTTTTTATACTGAAATGGACTTCAGATGATCTTTTTATGTGTACTCTATAGTATATCTTCTGTTTGTAATAACTCACCTGTCAGGGAAACTGTACAACTACACAGTGTATTATAAAGAGTATGATTCACCCTGTAGTCTTTTGCTGTCCAATTGAGAGCAGAAAGCTTCTGAATCAGGTGCATAGTGCATTAGTAATAATAACAATAGCAATAGCAAACATTTAGTACTTACTATGTGCCTGGCAATGTTCTGAGCACTTCATACATATTCATTTAATCTTTACAACCCAGTGAGGTAAGTACGATTTTACAAATGAGGACACCAAAGCACTGAAAGGTTTGCTCACTTGCCCAAGGTTACATGGCAAAAAGTGGAGCCAGGATTATGAAACAGGCAATCTGGCTCCAGGGTCTAGGCCAGGTGTCCTCAAACTACGGCCAGTGGGCCACATGCGGCCTGCTGAGGACATTTATCTGGCCCGCCAGGTGTTTTTGCCACCGCTGCCTGTCCTGCTTAGCAACCCGGGCCCACAGTGTGAAATGTGCACCGCACTCTCCAACGGCTCTCCAATGGGCCGAGGGACAGTGAACTGGCCCCCTGTTTAAAAAGTTTGAAGACCCTTGGTCTAGGCTCTTAACTTCTACACTATGCAAAATCCTACCCTTTAAATGACTAGGGTGCAAATGGATAACAATATGGCTTAGATTAACTCCGGAGCCAAGAGTCCAGTGACAAGTAGTAATTCACTTTAAAATAACTTTTTGGTGTTGCATTTAATAGAACAAAAATATACTATCTGACTTGATTTAATATCTTGACCAAATCTACTTAAATTAATCCTCAACCCCCTGGGATCTTTGAGCAAAGAATGAGATTTCAGTATATATGAGGTTCACTGGGACAAAAATATTACGTTTTTAAAAACCAGAATAGATATTATTTAGCCAATATTTTAAGGCACATTTTATTTTTAATACAAAAGTATATTATCATTTGCTATATTTCTAATATTTTTCCTAAGCTTGTATATCCTATGTCTATATTCTTTCCACTTAATTAGTTTCTCATGTCATTACATACTCTACATACTCTTTGTTAATATTTTTTACTGTTTTTTAGTAAAAGTAATATGTGGTCATTTTATAATCCAAAGAGTACAGAATGTTACAAGAGAAAAGTAAGGTCTTTGCCCTCGGAATAAAATAGGATTAACAAAGTCCTATTTCTCCTACCAAAACATTTATTTGCACATTCATATATACAGATAAATATATGCATAGGTACAATATAATACAAGTTTGTAGCAATTTATATTCCTATCATAGATGCTAAGGGAACCGTCTGAAATAAGCCATTCAAAGATGCTTCATTTCTAACTAGGAAAGGTCTAGATAAGAAATAATCATGATAAATCCAGGCTTTTTGAACCTGAGCAATGTTGTTTTAAGGATACAGCAGACAACAGTGCGGTTCCATCTAGAAAAGATGCCATTACTAACCCTAACTAGATTTCTCACAAGCTAGATGATCTAAAAATCAGTGATTCAATGGGCCTTTAAAATTTTCATTAATTGATCAAGAAATAGCTCTGAAATGTTTGATTCAATTTAATTGATATTGCAGGCTTCAGCTTTCAATTATGAAAATTAAAAATGGTACCAAAAGTGATACCAAATAACATAGTACCATTTAAATATAGATATCATATAAAGAAGTTCCTTTTAGCCTTATGCAAACTGTCTTGACAGTAGCCAATATCCAGATCTCATTTAATCCTCACAACAGTGAAAGAAATTTGAAGGTAGCAGCCTGCCATAGATTTTAATAATCTTATATCTGTGGCTATAATGAAAAGAAAACTCTGAAAATAACTTTAGACGTCCTCAAAAAAAAAAAATTTGCCATTGATTTCCATAGCATAGAAGCCAAATCCTTCTGCAATTGAAGTTGGCTTTTGTAGATGAAGCCTACGAACAAGCAATAGATAAGAATGAATAACTAGCCCCGTGTGTGTCCAAATCACAGGAATTTTCTTCTCTTCCCTCCTCAGAAAGGCTGACAGGTGTAGGGCAGGGAAGGAGCTGTCCCACAGTCCTTCCTGAGCCACAGACTGTTCTGGTACGATCAGCATTGCCGTCATCTATAATGAGGAGATCAGTATCCCAGATTGTAGTTTATTAGAGCAAGAGAAAATTGCTCAGTTAGTTTTTCCCCCCATTCTGGATTTTCCAGAAAGGGAAAACATTCATGTAAGCAAGAAGCTTTGATCGAGTAAACAAATTTTTGATTCTCCCCAGTCTTAACAAGAGTGATTCTTTTCTCCTCTGCAGTTTATTCTGAAGTCTGTCAGAGGCGTTACTGATTTCAGAAAGATGTGCTTTTGGCAGCGATGCAGTTGGCCCCGTTCTGAGTAAGCCTCACAGAAAGGCTCCGCTCTGGCAAAGGCTCTTGGGACCCTAGACTGAGGGCAGAGTGAGGGAGACGGGCACCATGTAAGAGTGAGGTGGTAAGGAGTTGGGATTAAGGAAGAGGCATCCCTGGGGGATCCAAAGAGAGGATTTTTGGATAAAAGTAACTGATTTTACCCAACTAAGTATTTGCTGGGAAGACGAGCTGCTGCCTGAGGCGGCAGCCCTGAAAACTGCTGATAGTGCTTGATTTGATGCTTAGATCTGACGGTTCTCAGCATCTCTGCTCTCAAAGTTGCTGAGAAAGATGACCTAGTTCTTCTTAAGTTTTCCTCCTTTCTCTCTCCCCCTCCTCCTGAGCCGAGGGTAAGAATTAGACTAGTAAGGAACAGCAACACTCGAGAACCTAAGTTCAGTGCTGTGGGCCTTTTTAACATGCAGTCTTAGATCCTGACATGCTCTTGTGTTTTTATTCTTATTTCACAGAAAGAAAAGCAAGGGTCATAGGCTTAAGCGGCTTGTCTAAGATCTAACAGCTGGTGTGCAGGGGAACTAGGACTGAACCCCAGTTGCCCTAACTGCCCCCCAGTTGCCCTCCCCCTCTGCCGCCTGGCCAGCATACTCACTCTTGAGCTGGTGGCCGCAACCTGCTTTCCCTTCACTATATTCCCTAAGCTATGCCTGTACCTCTCAGCCAGGAAAGGTGCTTCCTTGGTAATCGTGGTAAGAAATAGCTTCCCTTGCCCCCTCTAGTCTTACTGATAGGCTGGTTGGCATCAAGAGTAATAAAACTGCCTCCAGCGAGGGATGTTTGCAACTGGCGCCACAGCACCATGCCAGCCACTCCAGCAACTCCCAGAACCTACGCAGCGACCAAAGCCAAGCGTAAATCTCAGCAAAGCTGACAAGCCGCAGGACGCCCTAGTGGATGTTTTGCCCCCTTAAGTGTTTGCTGCTTGGTGAAGAAAAGTCGAAGAGAGTTCCAGCTGGAACTCTGCAACAGGCAAAAGCTCTTTTTGTTAATTCAAAACAGTTTGGAATCCATTCCAGTTCTTCCTAAACTTCCAAGATATGGGGGAGGAAATTCACTGGCTTTACAATATATTTGTTGAGGCAAGTTGCCATTTCTGTCCTAATGACAGAGAAGCTGCAAACAGCACTGCAGCAGCCACAGATGGCAAGTCACCCAGCCGCCTGCTTTGCCCTCCTGAGTCTGGCCTGGTGCTGCAAGTGGCCTGGAGATTCTGCTCCTTTCTCCAGCAAGCCCAGCTTTGTTCCTTCTGTGTGGAGCAGCTTGGACAGCTTTCTTGGGTGACTGTGGATGTTTCTGCTGTTGAGTGGGAGGAAGAATAGAGTAGAAGAAGGGGGAATTGTTCTCATAACTGTATATTTCCATATCAAGGAAGAGTTGATATATTCTGTGTCAGTTAGATAACACTGAGTTCTACCAGGTCAGTAACATGGGGCCCTGGGGCTCACCCATGGTCATGGCCCGATAGATAGATTTTTTTTTTTTGAAACAGAGTCTTGCTCTGTTGCCCAGGCTAGAGTGCCGTGGCGTCAGCCTAGCTCACAGCAACCTCAAACTCCTGGGCTCAAGCAATCCTCCTGCCCTAGCCTCTCAAGTAGCTGGGACTACAGGTGTGCACCACCACACCTGGCTAATTTTTCTGGTTTTTTTGTAGAGACGGGGTCTCCCCACTTGCTCAAGCTGATCTTGGACTCCTAACCTCAAGTGATCCTCACGCCTTGGCCTTCCAGAGTGCTAGGATTACAGGCATGAGCCACTGTGCCTGACCAAGATTTTTTAATTTGCTTGAGTTAAAATAGAATCAAAGCACAGCACTGGCCCAGAATAAGTTACTCAATAAATGCTTATTGAATTAATAATAATCTGAAATAATAGTAATAACAGCTACCATTTGTTGAATACTTCACTGTATGTCAGAATACATACTAGATACTTTATGTACATTCATAATCTGTCTCATCTTTCCTGCAGTTCCTTATGATCTTTCATACCCCCATTTTACAGATGGAGAAAACAGAAGTTTACATAGGTTAAGCAATTTGCCTAAGGTCACAGACTACTAATCGATGAGGTTGGCCTCACCGATTCAGAGCCAGGTGTCTCAGACCTGGCGCACTTAACCATTGGACTCCACTGCCTTTTGTGTGTTGAGATGTGGAAGCATCTCAATTAATTATTTTGTGCTTGGAGTTCTGAGGCGGTTGTTAAAAACTAGCTGTTTCAATACTGCCTCCAAATACTGTACCTAAGAATTTCCCAGTTATAGTTCAGATATTACTTATTAATATTCATAGTCCTTCGTAAGACACCGTTTTAACCTGTCTTGCAGAATTACGCCCTGGGTTTTGAGAATTGCTTGAGTAAGAATTCGTGCCTGGTGATAAGGCTGAAGACTGGTGGTCAGGTTCTTAAATGTGTTCAGATAGCAGGGCACCTGGAAATAATGGTAGTGTTTGCAGAACTCTGCACAAAACAGTAAACTTTAAATAATCAAGTAAACACGTTTCTACTTAATCAGATACCATCTTATCCTAGGTTCTAATATAGATAAGTGGTTGCAGAAAAACTCATGAGAGGAATTTTAAATTGTTAAAATACCATCCAAGTACCTTCATTTCTTCTTGTCAAAAATGCACAAACAGAATAACACTTCCTCAGCTGTCATGGCAAAGCCCCTCAATCCAACCGCCAGAACACAAGTGTGCCACAGGCACAGTTGGAGGAACGCTGGTTTGGAGTGTTCCGTCTCTCTTCCCTGTCCCTTGATTGCCCTTCAGAATGTTTAGAGTATTCCCAGCTCTGAGCTGGAGAGCACCCTGCTCTCCCTGGGACAGAACAGAGACCTCCAGCGCCGTCGAGGCTGCGCTTCACAGGGGCCCCAGCCGGAGCTCTGACCCGGCACGGCCGGCGGCTGCCGCGCTCGCAGTCTGGGAGCGTCTTCCTCCCCAGTTAGCTGAGGGGAGGCAAGCCCAAAACATGTAAGCACGTAGATATCACAAGTACTAGGGACCACAGTGGGCGACTTTCTTCTGCCTCCCCCATGCCAGCTACACATCTAGCTGCCTTATCCATCGCGGGGCTCTGCTGGCCGAGACTCGGGCTGCTGCCTGTGTGGGGAAAGCTGGTTCTCTGAGTCTTCGTGTGATGCTGCAGATTAACAAGGACATCTGCTTTCCCTTGAGCAGGACAGCCAAAGAGTGTTATGGATGGTCCATCCCCCCATCTGGGCTGCGACCATGTTCAAGAGTGATAACACTTACGTGTTAATTGGGGAAATATTTGATGGGCACCAGTGCTGTGTCTACATAGTTTTTGAGCCTCTTCCCTTAAAAGGGCCACCCCTCCCACCATGTTGCCATGACTGGTTGGCAGAATGGCTTTGAATAATGACTCACTTTGAGTTATCTAGAAATGTCCCATTATTTCACTATTTTCATAACCCCAGAGACTTGGTTTGACAGGGGTGAGGTATATTTATGAGTTCTCAGTTGGCGCCCAAATTCTAAAAACCAGAGAGCTGAGGGGTGGGATGGGGTGATGGGGAGATGAAACATCCTAGAATCATCTGATAAACTTTATGTACACACACGCGCACACGCACCCTGGCTTTGTTGTTTGTAGACTGTAGAGGCATCTTTATCTGTGACTGCTTTAGAGATAAAGTCCCCTGCTCAGCCCGCGCTGGGTAGGTCAGGATCGTGGCAGTGAGTGGCCAGGCAAGAGGCGGCCACAAGAAGGAATGCTGAGTCATTCTGCCCCTACACCGGCAGCCTTGGAAAAGGTTCAGTCCGTCAGTGGGCTGCTTTTTGGAGCACTTTATCATTTTGGGCTCTCACAATGTGTGTTTAAACTCTGGGTGACCCCAGGCAGCCTTCCAGACTGGCACAACTCACCAAGACCTTCAGACAGATCATCTGCGAGTGAGGAAGAATGAAACTGAGCACTGCTTCTAGCCACTCCTCACAGAGAGGCCACACGCAGGTAGTTAAGGAATCACTCAGTCCTAGAGAACAGTGGGTGCTTCGAGGCCTCACAGCTTCACAGATAAGTAGAGCAGAAGAGGCAGGATGGCCTAGCGGAAAGCTTTGGAATCACAGGAACAGTTCACAAACCCCCACTCCGTCTCTTACTAAAGGTGCGATTGCAGGCAATTATTTACCTCCCTGAGCCTTAATGTCCTTATCAGTACCCTGAACAAGTGAAGTCTCTGGCACAATGCCTGTGGCCTGCTATGTGCACAGTAAATGCTAATCTTCCCTTCCCTGCATGATATAATTTGAAGTAGCTTCACTCAGTCCTGCCAGTCACACCGCTTCAAATTCTAATAGTCATTCTTAAAATCCCTTATTACAGTATAAATACCCCTAGGGAGATATCAGCTAATCCCTTTATCAGCTCTCCCTTTAAGGGGATTAGTTGTGGATTGAGAACAAAACCAGAGAGACTAGAGGAAGGGGGGGTCCCCAACACAAGGGGAGAATGCTGGAGCCTGCTGCCCCCCACCACCACCCCATCCCCCAACCCCCCCACCCCCCCCACCCCCGGGAGAAAGGGCAAGGCAGGACTGACTGGTGGGTTCCCACGCTCCCAGAAGTCCTGTGGACGACCTCTGGTCATAATTAGAGATCACACCTATGTTTTGAGATCACAGGTTCTTCCCAAAGACATTGGAAAGGAGGACACTGGGGGAGTGGAGAAAAGTAATACTCAGCAACTTTTTATTTTGCTTACCACCTTTGGTGTGTTGTTGCCATTTCTAGAGGTTGAGGGAGTAAAGAAGAGTAGGAGTTCTTAGTCCTCCCTTCTCCTTTCCTTCCCTCTTTATTCTTTCTGCTACCCAGAACACCACAGGGCAGAGCCACCAGGTAGATTAAGGACATGAGTTGTCAGGTTGGTGGCAGACTCCAAAAGGACTCAGAAAGGATCATTCTCCTTCGTATTTCTGCTCCACCCTTTTTCCTCTACCCTACCCCTCATTTCCAGCCCTGATCACAGCCCTTCTTGGACAGGAGGAAGCCAGAGTGCATCTACATCACTCCGTCTATAGGAAGAACTGCAGACTGCTCCCCAGGTCCTCACAAAAAGGAGGGGTGCAAACCACCTGGCTGTGCTTAAATAGAGTGACCTTGAATGACTAGATCGACAAAGGGGCCCTAACCCCAGGGCGCAGGGAGATAGGGACACAAGGACTTCCCAAGGGTGGGACAGAAATCTCAAGTCCCATGTCCATTCCCAGAGACCTGGGGTTAAACCAGAGCTCACGCCCAATTCACTGGAGGTACTGTCAAGTGAAAGAGCTTGGAACCGGCAAAGAGGAAAGGGTTACCCACCTTGTCACTGGTTGGGTTTGTGTTGTTTTGTGGCTTGGGAGTTGGCTTTTTTGTAGGTGGGAGTGTTTGAGATGAGCTTCTTAATGGGCAGATAAAAGAAAATATTGGCTGGGTTTGGTTTTATTGTTGTGGTTGTCCTCCTCCCCCATCCCAGCTGAATCATATATCTTGTTATCAGACATAGAGAAAGCATTTATAATTGTAAAATTATTGTTTAAACAGAGAAGTGTCAGAATGTTAATGCACTTCAGAGTGAGCACTCTGCCAGCAACATGTACGTTCACTGCAGAATGTGCTAGGTGCGGGTGATCTTATCTGTTTGTGAAAGTGGTTTGCAAGATCTGTTCTATACTGCCCCCTTTCTCTGGTAGCAGCTCCTAAAATCACCCATTGCTCAGGCCTCTAATTTTGGCTGGCCCTGCTAGCATTCCTGATAAATCCCTAGCAAGGTGCAGTCCCAGGAGTAGAAAGGGGAAAACATGTAGAAGGGAGAAAAAAAAAAAAGTCTGAGAAGAAGGGAGCGATTGCGGGAGAAAGAATTGGAAAGCTATAGAGGGGACCCAGGAAAATGAGAGAAACAGAGAAAGGTGGGAGGGAAAGTGAGGTAAGTTTAAGAAACACAAAAATAATAACAACTAACTTATTATGTGCCAGACAGTGCTCTGAGCACTTTCAGTGTATTACTCATTTTATCCTCCAAACACTGTGAGTTAGATTACCATTACAGCTCCATCCTTTAAGTGAGAAAACGGAGGTACAGGGAGGTTAAGGAACTTGACCAAGGTTACCAACTGCTTCTCACTAAATGCTTTCCCTGGGCTGCACTTCACTGTCACCTGGGAGCTATTAAAAATCCTGACAGTCATACCCTGGGCCAAGTAAATCAGAATCTCTAGGGCTGGGTCCCAAGCATTACTTTGTTTTTAATCACCCCAGATGATTTCAATGTGCAGCCAAAATTGAGAATCCTTGCACTAGATCAAGCTCCAGTTCAAATTTAAATATAAAGAGAACACATGTAAAACTTTCTCAAATGATTTTTTCCTATAGGTAGGATGACAGAAAGGAGATGCTATAGGCCACCCCAGAGTTTACTTAGCTGAGTTCACAGTTTTGTTTAATGCCCACCATGATTCTGGTGAGTAGATCAGAAAAGTATCCCCGAATCCCTAGAAGCATTTCTTCAAGGAAGTAGAGGATTTGGACACTATGGCTTTTTTATTGTTCTTAAACCGTCTTGCATACGTGCATTCAACGACAGGATGAGGCCGGGCACAGTGACTTATCCCTGTGGCTCATCCCTGTAACCCTAATACTCCAGGAGGCCGAGGTGGGAGGATCCCTTGAGCTCAGGAGTTTGAGATCAGCCTGAGCAAGAGCGAGACCGCATCTCCACAAAAAATATTAATAGAAAAATTAACTGGGTGTGGTGGTGTGTGCTTTTGTAGTCCCAGCTACTCAGGAGGCTGAGGCAGGGAGATTGCTTGAGCCCAGGAGGTTGAGGTTACAGTGAGCTATGATCATGCCACTGCACTCTAGCAGGGGTGACAAAGTGAGACTCTGTCTCAAAAAAAAAAAGAAAAAAACCCTACAGGATGAGAACTTGCCTGAACCCCCAAATATGTCTGCATCAGGAATTACTTTCTTAGGCTCCTGAATTTCTGCTCCTACCAAGAACAACTCAAAAACCTTCCATTTCCTGTTTTATGCCACCCACCCCTGCTTGCACTGCTGATCCCAACCCCTGACCCCAACCCCAAACAGCCTTTATTTGAACAAACACAGAGAATTGTAATATTTTCTAAAGTTTCTTTACTTATTTCATTCTCACCATGACCTTAGGGAAAAAATGGCATCAGTGTCTTAAAAATTAAGCCCAAACCCAGAAAGATTAGAGGATTTGTCCAAAGGCACATAGAAACTAAAGTGGAAAAGAGACACACTCAAATCCAATCTTCACTGTCCAAATGGACTGCTCCTTAGACATATCTCTGAATTTAGGGAAGAATGCAATAAAGAAAATTAGAGAAGTATAAAAAGAAGTTAATTTGCAAAGTGCTGAGTTCCCTAAGTAGCCCTACCTCCCCTTCAGTTTTCACCCCACACCTGAACTAAGGTCTTTTGTTGCCTATGGATCAGTTTACAGCTACCCTGCAATCAGACTTGTTTGTTCTAAATGGCCTGGGTACAATCCGTTTCAGATTAGTCCTATCAGAGAGCCAGTAGGGAAAGATGGGGAAGCCATGACAGCAGCTCCTAGAATAAAGAAAAAAATCTATTTCTGGTTTTCTGCCTTTTCTTAGGAGACTCTGCCGCGGCTGTCTGGTTCCCAGTTGAGGTGCTTCCTGAGAAAATCTGTGCTAGGGAAACTCCTTACCCAGGTGGGCAGATCCCAAGAGAGTCAGAGATTTTGAATCTGCTTGAGATAAGCTCTCCACTTAACAGTACCAGATCTGGATAAGATGGAAGCTTTGTAGATTTGCTCATAATCACCAGTGCTCTCTAATCAATTCCAGGACTGTGTGGATGGAGACCGGAAAGGTTTCTTTCCCAATTCTTAGCAGCCTGGGGAGTAAGGGAATAATTAACTCCAGCCTCCTCGAGAGCTAAGTCCTGGAGTCTGTTCGTCAACACGAACTTCCTCAAAGCGCCTTCTAGGCAACCCGGGCCAGCAAAGAGGGCCTTTGGCCCTGACCCTCCTCCAAAGTCAACTCTAACCTGCAGCAAGGTGCAGGAAGAGGCTCTTAGATGGACCTTCTAAAAAGAGTGTCTTTGGGGGCACTGGGCTGATGGAGAGTGGAGAGGAAGGGGACAGCTCTGGGTGTTTGGACAGAGTTCAGTGGCATACCTGTGGCACCTAGCCAGCCAAGTTAAGGTCTGGGCATGCATGTAGAGGAAAGTAGAAAGAAAGGAGAGAGGAGCAGGGGAGGCCTTGTAACCGGCTGGAGAGTAGAGGGTAGGGAACAACACTGGAAAATCTCTTTTGCCCTTGACTTCAGGGCTTGCTTAAGACCAAAGGAATGAGGCCAGGAGTTCAAGACCAACCTGGGCAATAAAGCAAGACTCTGTTTCTACAAAAAATTTAAAAATTAGCCAGCTGTGGTGGCTCATGCCTGTCATCCCTGCTACTCAGGGAGCTGATGCAGGAGGAACGCTTGAGCACAGGAGTTTGAAGTTGCTGTGAGCTGTGATGGTGCCACAGCACTCTAGGCAGGGCAAGACAGCAAGACCCTGTCTCAAAAAAACAACAAAAAGCAAAAAAACAAACAAACAAAAACCCAAAGACCAAAGGAAGCTTTTTTGTTTTTTAAATAAGCCACATGTTCTAAGTTTAATGTGTGAACCTGTTAATACACCTTTTCAATTAGATTTTTGGGTTTATTTCCCCCATTGAATTAAGTAGAGGAAATTACAAATAAGAATAAGTCTTAGAACTTTTGAACTAGGGTCTTAGAGATTACCTATTTAGTCTGATCCATTTAGTTTACAGAGGAGAAAACTGAGCCTAGCGACCTTCATCAGTTTGCCCAGGGTCACAGAGCTGGTGAGGGAAAGCCCTAGAAGTAGAATATGTGACTTTTCCCCCTCTGCTGCCCTACTTCCCTAAGCCATTGTGCTTTGACAGAGGCTCAGTCAGGGGGACAGTGGGACTGATCTGTGAATGATCTAACTTGTCATTGCAAAAAATGTACTTAATCCATGGCCACAGAACTTCAGCCCCTCAGCCAAACTTCATCCATCACATCATAAAGAATAACTTGCCAAAGAGGAGGTTTGAAAATCCAAACCAGATCCTTCTCTGCTCCTAGAGGGGCCAGTTCCCTTATACTGCACTAAGCCAAGTGTTTCCAGCAAGCCTGATCAGTTGCATTTAGGGTTTGGTTGTTTGATAAATGAGACCTAGTGGATTAACATCATCTCTTCAACAGAAGTTTTGACCCCACTGATGCTGCTCAAAAGGAAGGGGAAAGAAAAATGGCTCACAGAGCCAGTGCCCAGTGAGCGAGAGTCAGTCCTACACCAGTGGTGTGGTCCCAGCCCTGGAAGAGCCTCTCTCAACACCTGCCTTTACCCAAGTTGCCGCCACTCAGAGGCACATGCACTCACACTGCCCCTGGCCTTTGAGATCTTAAACATTTGTTAAGAAGGAGGATTGGCAATCATTAAACCACAGGCACCGATCTGGGATCCAGCTTTCCTTGAAGCATCAGTGGTTTTCATTACAACACAGCAACTGTGAGAAAGGCACAGCTTTTCCAGGGGCATGACTCTCTAGGCCAGGACTAAATCATTTGTTTCCTTCTCAGAATCTGAATTTTTTGCTGATGATTCAAAAATTAAATGCTGAAATTTTAAAAAGAAAAAATGATGCTCATCCCAGTTTAATAGGATGTATTAGAAGAGTTGGAGGGGAAAAAAAAAATCAAACCAAAGACAAGTTTCCTTCTGTAATGGCAAAAAAATATACATATGAAAGTTAATTTAGGAGAATGTGGTTCTAAAAATCACACCCTGAGACAACTCTGAAGTCTCACATTGTTTCCCTGAGCCTTGCCTCAATGGACAAAGGCTACTGGAGTTCAGTAGATGCAGGAATACACCGTTTGCAGAAGATGTCTCCACTACATGGTGATTCTGCCTTTAGGCTTGTTCACCAACCTGGAGGATTGTCCTTGTCAATCCAGGGCTCTTAGATGAACAACCTCCTCACTTGTTAACTCAGCCAACCACGTGCTTCCTGTGTTTCCGCTGGTGGTTCAGAGACATCAGGGCATAGTTTCTCCCCTCTGGTGACGCGTGGCCTAGAAGGAGAAACAAGAAAATCAGTATTTCTAATACAAAGTAATGGGGTTAAGAGTAGAGCACTTGGAATCAGACAGACTGAGATCCAAATATGAGCTCTGCCATTTACTGGCAAGTGGCAGGTCTCAGCAAGATTGAACTCCCTTCTCTACACTGTAATTTCCCTCTCCATAAGTACGTCCTCACAGGGTTATTGTGGAGATTGAATGATATATCGTGTGTAAGGCCCTTAGCACAGTCTTTGAGAAATAATAACCATTCAATAAATGTAATCTAGTATAGCAATAACCGAGATGTTTATAGGGTGCTGTGGAGGCCCAGAGAAAGGTGATTACAACAGGGGAGAGGAAGGGGCGATTGTCCAGGATGGGATCCTGTCACAGGCTGTATCTTAAAGAAATGTATCTCAGAATAAATCTAACAAGATCTATATGAAGAAAACCAGAAAAAGTTTAAAAGTAATTTAAGCTCACCATACACGAATTGAAACAAGAATTAGTGAAACACGAAAAATTAGTGAAAATTATCTGCATGCAATCTTACCACTCAGAAGAAACCTCTGTTAAAATGTTAGGGGTCGGCCAGGGGCAGTGATTCACACCTGTAATCCTAGCACTCCGGGAGGTTGAGGCAGGCGGATTGCTCAAGGTCAGGAATTCGAAACCAGCCCGAGCAAGAGCGAGGCCCCGTCTCTACTGAAAATAGAAAGAAATTAATTGGCCAACTAAAAATATATGGAAAAAGTCGGCCGGGCATGGTGGCGCATGCCTGTAGTCCCAGCTACTCAGGAGGCTGAGGCAGCAGGATCGCTTGCTTGAGCCCGGGAGTTTGAGGTTGCTGTGAGCTAGGCTGACGCCACGGCACTCTAGCCTGAGCAACAGAGTGAGACTCTGTCTCAAAATAAAATGTCAGGGGTATATCCTTCTGAACTGTGTCAGTATTTAAAAACTACGTTTTGTCATGTTGAAATGAAATATGCTACACTAAGCAAATAAAGCAAAAAAAATAAAGATTTTTTTTCTTAAGCATTTTTGAAGCTGTGGTAAGAAAGTAGGTAAAAGCTATAAAACACAAATTTGTCGGGAAGGAGCAGAGATTGAAAAATCAGATTTCTGAGTAGAAACGTGAGGCCTCGGTTTGGGGACAGGGTTACTTTGATGCCATGTCACATCAGCTAACCACACAGATTGGGTCCTGGGCAGTTAAAGCCCCTGGGAAGAGCTCTGATCGTTTCGGTTTTCATCCCATCCTCAGTTCTTGCCCACGACCAGCTTACCTTCCATACCCACCCTATTTAAGAAACAAAGCAAACAAACAAACAACACATGAGTGGTTTGGCCCGGCACACGATGGCTGCGCAGGCCACAGAGGTGGGGCCCAGAGGATTCTTTGACTGAACCCCCTGTCGTATTTTCTGCTCCCCAGACCGCCCAGGCTTGCTGAATGTGAAACCCATCGAGGACATACAAGACAACCTGCTGCAAGCCCTGGAGCTCCAGCTCAAGCTGAACCACCCCGAGTCCTCTCAGCTCTTCGCCAAGCTGCTCCAGAAAATGACAGACCTCAGGCAGATTGTCACGGAACACGTGCAGCTCCTGCAGGTGATAAAGAAGACGGAGACGGACATGAGTCTTCACCCGCTCCTGCAGGAGATCTACAAGGACTTGTATTAGCGGAGTCCTGCACCATGACGATGGCCCCCTGCCTCCAATTGCACTATTATTTTGAGGGAAAATCTGACACCTAAGAAATTTACTGTGAAAAAGCATTTTAAAAAGAAAAGGTTTTAGAATATGATCTATTTTATGCATATTGTTTATAAAGATACATTTACAATTTACTTTTAATATTAAAAATTACCATATTATGAAACTGCTGATAGTAAAGACTGAGTCTGGTGTGTTCCCTACCTGCCCAGCACTACCCAGTGCTTTTTTTCCCTTTCATTTTCTTCTCAGTCCCTCCCTTCCTTCCCTATTTCCTTCCTTCCTTCCTTCCTTCCTTCCTTCCTTCCTTCCTTCCTTCCTTCCTTCCTTCCTTCCTTCCTTCCTTCCTTCCTTCTTCTTTTTTCCTTCTTCTTTTTCCTTCTTTGGCATTTTTTAAAATGTGAATGGAACTGCTGATAAACTTTCATTCTCAGTAAATTAATTTTTCACTCCATTTACAACTTTTCTGAACCTTCCATCTGCTGATTTAACGATAACCCTAAGAAGGAGGGGGAACTTCCCAACTAAAAACTGTTCCAAGCATGTGCTTTGTAACCTGGATGTGCTAGTTTGGCAGCACATCCCTGGGCTTACCACGAATTCCCCCTTCTTCCACTACCCTACCCAAGTCTTCCACTCCCACCGGCAGCCTATCCCATGTGCTGCCTGCTGCTGGGACACCAGTGCGACCCACACAGCCGGTGGCCAGTGGGGGCTGCACGCTGAGCACAGTTAGAAGCTCTGTGAAACACAGACGTGTGTTAAGGTTTTGGCACCTGCCAAAAAGAATTTACAATTGAATGGAGGAGAAAAGATTAATCTTTCTTCAAGCAGATTCTAGTACACAGTAGAATCCTGTGCCGGATGAGTGGTTCAGACTCGAAGTGTGTAAGACTTCAAAGGAGGTAAAGATGAGTGAAGATGGGAATCGTGGAGTATGAATCTGTAGATTCATTAGATTCATTAAAGTGGGCCTCAAGGCTGTTTCGGAGTGGGACAGGTGAAGAGGAGGAGCAAAGGCGTTCTAGGGGAGCGAAATAGCAGGAGCGACAACAACAAAAGAATGAAAAGGAATGAAGGAGAAGAGCTGCTTTCTGGTTCCTACCCACGTGGAGCATTGTTGCTGCCGTTCTTCCTGTCTTCCTCCTGGGGACTCCTTTGCCCCCAGATCTCTTACTTTCCTGAACTCAAAGGCTAGTTATCCGTATCATTTATGTAATGCTTGCCTCCCCAGCAAATAGATTCTAAGTTCCCTAAAGGCAGGAACCTTCTTGGCACAATTAGTAGGATAGTTGGTTGAAGCCACCAAATTCGCTTTCATTGGCTACTCATGAGGTCATCATACGATGACTCTGAAGAATGCGCACAACCAAAGTATCTTGAGGCCTCTGCTGCCTGGGCTGGTTATTTCCACTGACCTACATTATATCTCTGCCACTTCTCCTTTTGTTTATTTTGCTTATGGTATGTATTTACACTCTGAAGGACGTAACTTTAGATTCAAGGCTTCTGAGCCAAAATATTAAGAAAGATCTTCCCATCGTTGACTTAAAAATAAACATATCTCCAAAGAATCAGGTTGTAGAAGTGAGTCCTGACCCCAGCCCTAAAAATGTGGGATCCCCAACCCTTTAGGAGAAACAACTTCTGAGCTCAAACCCTTAGAATGACAAAAACAGCCAAGTCACTGTGAGACCAAAGACTGAAGCTGTTGTCTAAGTGACATCAAAACATTTGGAAGGAAATTGACAAATTCAGTCAGTCATATGGCTCTCTTTTTCTTCCTCGATGCCAAACATCAGGATGTTTTGAAACATCCAGATGACTGACTAGAGTCTTCGGGACCTTTGTCCCGTGCGGAGATCTTGACAGAGAATGCGCAAGCCATGGACAAGGTACGGAGCCCTGGTTTACAAGGTTCCTCAAACAAAAAGCCTTTCAGCCCGGCCGTCCCAGCCTTTCCACATTATTGGAGCTGTTGTTGCCAGCGGAGGGAGGAAGAGAGAAGCTCTCAGCTCTTTGGCACTGGTGGTTAGCATTAAATAGCTTTTAAATCCTGGCAGCTTGCAAATTCCCATCTCTCTGACTTCTTCCCTGTGGCTTGGATGACCATTCGCTAAATATTTTACGACACATTATATTCAGCCTCCAAAGCTCCTGCTGCCTTTTCCGGCTCTCTCTCCCCCAGGATGATTCACACGTTAATCAACAAATGCATCATCAGTTATTCATAGTACTTTCTCTGGACACAAACACGCTTAGGGATTTGTATTAATAAAAATAGGAAGAAAATTAACTTTGGTCAAGAGTCAAAAAAGGGTTTCCAGGCTCCCACACGAGCCCTACCCCGTGCCTCCCTTGAATGGGTTCCCTTCTCCGCCTCTGCTGTGTGCGGAGCCCGGGGACACGGGGGCACCTGGGAGAGGCCAGGGCTGTAGACCCCGTTTCTCCACCCACAGTCGGAACATGGGCCGTCCTGAGTTTCTGGTTTCTTTTTTAAAATTTGGGTGCAGAGTGAGGAGACCGGGGGCCTCTGCAACAAGAACCCAAGAGAGGCGGCGGCGCCAGCCGGTGTCACACCGCACATTCCCAGTGGCAGGCTTGGGGACAGAAGCCAGGACAGCTAGGTCAGCTCCCCCAAGGACAAGAGAGGGAAGGGGGATTAGGCATCTGTGGTAAGTTTCTGAGTTCCTGCTGGATTCCGAAGACTTTTCTTGGCGCCTTCAAGGCTATGGAAGGCAAATCCTTCTGTGGGCCAGCCCTACCTTGATATCTGCTACTGACTATGGTGCTGCTAAAAGGGGTGGCCAGGGGGCTTGGAAATTGGCCCCACGTGCCCATTCCCTTGGAAATACCTCCTGGGGAGTTGGGACGGGGGCTCCTAATTCTAAACCCTGAAAGAACCGACACTGATGTCCACCACGCCCCTCCCTGGTGTTTTCCCATTCCGCTTCCCCACACACTCACTGGGACGGCTTGGGGTTAGGGAACAAGGACCAAGACACCTGCTGGTCACTAGGCAGCCTCCTCCCCCTCCCCAGCCTGGGTCTTGGCTGGCTGCCGCTGTCTCTGTGTGCATCGTTAGCTCCACTGTCATTGTGTGTCCCCAGCCCTCCATTCGGTGCTCACTGAATGAAGTGAAATGGCAGGTCTTGGAGTTCGGAAGACATCTGCCATCCCGGAGGCCCGCCACACTCCCACCACAGGCATGAAATGCACGCCCAGCCACGCTCCGGTCAAGTCTACCGGGATGCACAGGTGAGCGCAGCGAGGCCCTGCTCGCACAAGGGGCATGGTCTGCGGGGGAATCACCAATCACAACCCAGCAGAAGTGACAGCTGCCTGGAAATGTGAAAACGGATTTGCAAGGAGTGGGTGGGCGCAGGAGTGTCAGCGTACTCCTGCGTCCGGCCGGTGACGAGAGGCCGGGCATGGCCCCACAGCTGAGGGCTCCGCAGGCGGCTCACCGTCCGTCCGGGCGAAGGAGCGCTCTGGGGCTGGATTCGTGGCAGCTGGGCTCCAGAGAGTGCTGCCACACAGAAGAGGGACGTGATCGAATTTGCAATTTGGAAAGTCAGCTTCCCACAGTCAACACCCCCAAAAGTAGAAATCCCTCTGCAATGCTTCCAGTGGTTGTCCAGACCCCCAGACAACTACCCGCAGGGACGGAAGCTCTCTCGCTTCTAAGCCCCTTGGTGATTTCCATCCCGAGGCCTGGCTCTGCCCCTGGGGTCACACATGCCAGTTCCTGTACCCCAGGAGCTCGGGCCACCTCCTCTCTGGAATCTGGTCACAGTCTCTTGGCCCAATCATGGACAGCCTGGGGACACTGACACCTTCCCCCTCTCGGGATCCATCCCCCACCACGCCTCATGTATCGCCCACCCTACAGAGGCCCTCTGCTTTGGGGAACTTCGCCGAGGCTTCTTCACCTGCTCATGAAGATCTCAACGTCATTTTTATTCCCATGTATCAAAACCTGCATATCCTACATCCCATTTCCAGAAAGGGCCTGCATTTGTCATAAAATTCTAGAAAATTAGAGTTCAAAGGAACCAACAGATTTACTTAATAGATGAGGACCCTGAGGAGCAAAGAAGTTAAGTAACATGCCCAAAGTCCTTGGAGTCCACTAGGGGCGGTTGATTCAAAGGCATTTTAGATCACATGGGTGTTCCTGGCAACACTAACAGCACCTCCGGGGGCCAAGCAGGTTAACGAGGACCTCCAAGTGTGCGACAGACTCCAAGCTAGTATGAGTATCTGCTGCAGGATGAGGGAAAAGAATGGACCAAAGCTCTGGGAGGAATTATTGCAGAGACTAAGAGATTATTATATAAAACGCTTAGGACTGTATCTAGCACGTAGCATGTGTTCAGGAAATGGCAGTTGTTACTGGAGATAGCATTTTGGTGTGGACTTTAGAGTCACAGTGTTTTGGGTTAAAATTCTAACTCCACAACTTATTGCTTCTATAACCATACAGCTTTAGCCAATCTCTTAATCACTTTGGGCTTTAATTGCCCTATATGTAAAATGGGATAATAATACCCAGTTTATAGGGTTATTGTGAGGATTAAATGTAATAATGGCTGTAAAATACTTCGCACAGGTTCTTGGCATATCTTAGCCAGTCAGTAAGTGTTGGCTGCCGAGAACGTCTTTGCTGTTGTTACTAAAGTGCCCTCCATGTAAGGAGGCATCCTGGGCCCACGAAACAGCCTCGTCCTATTTAAGTGTTCTGGATCCTACCTGATTATCCTCTAAGCTCAATGCCAGGTAAACAGATTGAATTTTGACATTTGGCAGTGGAGATTCTCTCAAAAGGTGTTGCCCTGAATCCGTAAGTATTAGGAAAAAAGAAAAATTTGAAAGACAACCGCTATGTTCTGATTTAGAACAAATAAATACTCAGGATGAGGCTACAAAAACATTTTCTCCTGAAGTAGTGGGACTTTTCTCTTGTGACTTATGCTCCTAATTTTAGACCAATATTATATAGTTTAAATTTCCAAAGGGGTTATAAAGAATAAGAAAATTGCTAATTTGAGTCTGTAGGGAGTGGGTTGGGATATTTTTGTCTCCTCTGGAGTTTTGTAAATATGTTCCAGGCCAAAAGTTCCCAGGGGAGTGTCATTTCTGAGATCTATTTAGTGCCACAGCTGGTCTCAAGGAGGATCCAAGTGGCTTCCTGCGAGAGTTGGAAAACTGTGATCCTCTTTCCACAATACTGGAAGCCATAAAGTGTGTATGGTCACCACTGTCCATTTGAGACTTAGCTCTGCCACTTCCTATGTGTGTGAACTTTCCTCTCTGGGGACACTGTAATTTATTAATCATGAATAAAGGAATGGGTCTCAGTTTCCCTATCTGTAAAATGGGAATAGTAGTACCTACACTGCATGTCTTATAGATTATCAAATGTGGCCGGGTGCAGTGGCTCACACCTATAATCCTAGCATTTTGGGAGGCAGAGGTAGAAGGATCACTGAGGTCAGGACTTCAAGACCAGCCTGAGCAACACAGTGAGACCCTGTTTCTACAAAAAATACAAAAATTAGCCAGGCGGCATGGTGGCACACACCTCTAGTCCCAGCTACTTGGGAGGCAGAGGCAGAAGGATCACTTGAGCTCAAGAGTTTGAGGTTGCAGTGAGCTATGAGGATGCCACTGCACTCTAGCCTGGGCAACAGAGCAAGACCCTGTCCCCCTCACAAAAAAAATCAAATGAAGGAAGCAGAGCAGGCTTGATCCTCACTATCCACTATGTGCAAATAAGAAAGCTAGGTCCAGACAGATGAAGGAGCTACAGTAAGTTTCTACAAAACGGAGAGGCAGGGCTGAGGCTAGACCTCAGGCTTCCTGAGGCCCACAGGCTAGGCCCTTCCCTAGTGTGCTATGTGTCTGTGCAGGAGGCAAAGACAGTGTGGCCCACCTGGCAGGGCACGTGCTTCAGGCATGAAAGACTGAAGTTTGAATTTTGCCTTTGCTACTTACTATCTGCAACCTCAGGCAAGATGCTTTCTGTCTCTGGGCCTCAGCCTCTTCATCTAGTTCATGAAGGTCCCAATTCCTACCTTACAGGGTTGTTTTGAGAATCAGAGGTCATATAGAGAGGAAATGCCTTAGAACCCCATAAACAATTAACATCTTCTAAGAACAAGCACCTCCAACCTCACACGATTTGCCAGAAGCTCACCCTGAGGAACAGGCACTGGTGACCAGCATTCCCCACCAGAGAAGTGGGAGGCTCTCCAGCGTGAGGACTGCGCAATGTTGGCCCCGATCCTGAGAGCGGGATGCAGTGGGCCTTGGGAAATCACTTTCCCTGAGCCTCAGTTTCCCCATCTGCACAGTCAGAGGGCTGTTCTGCCCTTCCAGCTCTGGCATCCCAAGACCCTGGGGGCCTCTCGGGGAGGCTGGCAGACCGTTCTCTCTGGCTGGCCGTCAGAGGCCTGTGTTCTCTGTTGCCTGAGCTTGTGTCCCCTCCGCGCGACCTGGGCCTGGACCAGGCAACAGCCAGCACTCGTACAGGCCTGGGGCCGGCCAGGACCAGCCAGCGGGCTCGCGGCCTGCAGGGCGGGGAGGACAGCGGACGGCTGGCTGGGTCCCACGGCCGCGCCGCGCAGGGAGGGCGTCGTGCTGAGGCGGCGGCGGCGGCGGCCTGCCAGCTGGGACGGAGCCAGGAAGGCCCGCGGAGCCGGAGCTCTCGGCGATGCCGCCCGGCACGGGCCGCCGGGCCAGGCCTCCCAGGGCCGCGGGCGGGGGCGCCAGGCTGAGGGGGGACGGTGCGGGAGCGGCCCCGGGCGAGCTTCCGGCCAGGGCGCCTCTCGTCTCCACGCGCGCCCGCGCAGGCGCCTCGCGAGCGCTCTCCCGCGGCGGGGGCGGCGGGGGCGGCGGGGGCGGCGGGGGCGGCGGGGGCGGCGGGGGCGGCGGGGGCGGCGGGGGCGGCGGCGCGGGGCTCGGGAGGGCCAGGAGCCCCGCGGAGCGCGGCCAGCCGGGAGCCCAACCGCCCGCAGGGCGGAGCGGAAGCTGGGCCGCGCCGTCCTCCGTCGGCCTCCCGTCACAGCCTCCCCCGCGGGGCCCACATCCAACCGGAAGCCGGAGACGAAAGACACGACGGATGTCGTGTCGTGCCTGCGATCCGGCCTCCCGGGACGCACAGCCTTGGGGGCGGGGGTTGCAGGGGCAAACAGAGTATGCCGCACAGGGATGTGCTGCTCCCGTCGTGCGGAACAGCAGACGGAGAAACTGAGTCAGGGCACAGAGCCCTAACTGCGCGTTCTGGTTCCAGCTCGGGTCCTCCTCTCCGCGGAGCCCGCGCTCTTCCCACCTGCGTAGCTGCTGCTAGACCCGCCGCTGGGAAGACCTGGAACCAGGACGGAAAGGAGGCATCTCCTTCGGCGTCTCCTTACAGCCCAGCCGGGCCCCAGCCGAGCGGGCGCCCTCCTACTGGGTGCGCCCTCCTACTGGGTGCGCCCTCCTACTGGGTGCGCCCTCCTACTGGGTGCGCCCTCCTACTGGGTGCGCCCTCCTACTGGGTGCGCCCTCCTACTGGGTGCGCCCTCCTACTGGGTGCGCCCTCCTACTGGGTGCTCCCTGCACGTTTCCGTCATGCCCCGGAGGCCTGGGGAATGGAGCCCATGCATGTTCCATTCCACTATAAAAGTTCGTGTAAGCTTTGTGGTTTGCTTACATATATATGTATATATTTAATAATTATAATATATATTCAATATCAATAATATAGATATTTTAAAAGATATATAGAGAAAGATAAATATATCTTTTTAAGTTCTATTTTACTTTTTTTATTAGAGACAAGATCTCCCTCTGTTGCCCAGGCTGGAGTGCAGTAGTGTGATCATAGCTCACTGCACCCTAGAATTCCTGGGTTCAAGCAATCCTCCCACCTCAGCTTGCTGACTAGCTGGGACTACAGGTGCACACGCAGATAATTTTTTATTTTCTGTAGAGATGGGGTCTCATTATGTCACCCGATCTTGAACTCTTGGCCTCAAGCCATCCCCCCACCTTGGGCCTCCCACAGTTTTGGGATTACGGACATGAGCCACTGTGCCCAGCCTTAAATTTTAAATTAATATGTAAAATATCACTTAGAAATTAAATTACTTCATTTATTTCTAATACCCCAAAACATCAAGAAGGAAAAGACTCCCCAGGATGGAGGGCTGTATTTTTCTATGGCTTCAGGTGCCCCTAAGATAGGGCTGTGTACCCCACTCTGAGAAGCACAGGACCTGTCATCCTTCAGGGAGAGAAGTTACTTGCCCAGCACCACCCAGCTACTAGTCAAACTTTGACTTCCATGACCCTGTTCCCTGCATGATTGAGACAAAGGAAATCTGGCCAAGATGTAGCCCAGGGGAGAGCCTCCAAAGGGACAAAAGGTCACCCACACTCAGCCTGAGAGACGTGAGGAGAAAAAGATTTGAGCTCCATGTCAGCAAACGCTCACTGTCCCCAGCTGTCCCCATGCTCTGAGCATCCACAGATAAGCCTGGCACAGCTCGTGCCACCAAGGAACTCACACACTCATGGAAGGATGAGTGAGCCATGATGAGCGGGCCACGATGACATGCCTGGAAGTGCCAGAAAGCGAAAGGCTCAGAGGGGGCAGGTGGGTTCAAACCCCCACGCAGCCAGCCATCTCCTAGCTGTAAGACCTCGACTAGGAGGATGGAGCAGCGGAGCACTGAGCACCACCTGGCACGGCTGGGCTGGAGGCTGTGCCCGCCAACACTGCAGAGGACAGCAGTTCTCCCTGCCCCAAACCACACGTACAATCCAACATGAAAGGATGTTATTTGAAATGTCCCAGATAATCTGAGCTCTGTCGTTTCTGTTGCCACAAAAGTGGGGAAGAGGCTTAACTCTGCCGCGGGGAGGTAAGGGGGAAGGCTTCACAGAGGAGGTGACATTTGAGACGGGCTGAGAGGTTTTTTAAGGTTGTCCAGGCAGAAAAGGAAGACCTTCCAGGCAAAGGGCTCATGTGCAAAGGCAAGGATGGGTGTTTGGTGTGGCTGGAACCCAGGGGTGTGGCCGGAGGAGAAATGGCTGGAACAGTAGAATGGAACCCAGTTGGGGTGGAGATCTACACTAATGGGTCATAGGGTTTGGGCTTCATCCTAGGGAGACTGAGAGCCATAGAAGATTGGAAGCAGGAAGCAGGAAGCAAATCATTCTAACTCTCCACACCCCATTTTCCCACTGAGGGCAACAGGAAATCTGACTGTCTCTTCATCCGTCAGTTCCCTAAATATTTAGTGAGCATGTGTTGGGAGCCATTGGAGAACTAGGATTCTACTTCAACTACCATTTCTTAAGAGCCTTCCATGGTTAAAGTTGTACGCCATCTCATTTCTCCTACACAATGGCCATCTGAGATAAATAGTACTGTGTCCATTTCACGGATGAGCATACTGAGGCCAGTGGGTGATAGATCTGGGCTTTGCACTCAGGTCTTCTGAAGTCAAATACAGTGACTGTCCTTCAAACTGGCAGAGCCCAGGACCTCGAGGAATCGAGGGTTAGAGACCTCCATACATGGCCCCCATGGGTGTTTCCTGCCACTGTCTCCACACACAGACACCCCCCACTCTACAGTGTGCCTTGCTGGCTCCTTTGTGGTGGCTCAAAGGAAAACTCCCCCCAGCTCCTATCTCACCTTTACGAGAGAGAGTTCTATTATCAGGAAGCAGTGGCACAGACAGATGGCAGTGCCCCAGAGGGCAGAGTCCTGTCACGTTTAGGTTCCTTCTCCCTAGAGGCTCCTGCCTCAGGTTCCCAGCCCAGGAGACTCCCCCCTGCACCCTGGCCAGGTCCCTGGTCCTAAGCCAGAGCCAAACCCTAACCTGGGTGTCCCGTGGCTGGGATTCAGCCCCTGGGCCGAGTCCCCGCGGGTTCTTCCTTTCCACCCCCATATTTTCCAGGCCTGAAAGCTTGGGCCTTTTTTCTTCAATACAATGGAGGTGGTCGCCATTATACAGACATAGCAGGGCTCATCAGAGAACTGGAAGAGAAACGGAAGGAGAAAGTGCTTTGCAAACACCATAAACTAGAAATCACGGGGCACTGAGTTGTTCTTCCTTTATTAGACAGGCGGTCTCTAGACCTGCCTCACCTGAGTAAGGCCTCGGGACAGGTACAGCTCCAGCCCCGGGGCTTCAGGCTTTCTCCCAGCGCTACTGGAGGCCCCGACAACTCCGTGCCCAGGTTTTATGAGCTCCAGGGGAGGGTTGATGCTGTGACTAATGTCCCGGCCTCTACTTCCGTGGTCGCCACTACCTGCTGGGCAGGAAGTCAGGAGGACCTGGCCCCCTTAATCACCGCCACCTTCCCATGACCTGCCTCAATCACGTCTCTTTACAGTTGGGCAGAGCCGGCCGGGCCTCCTCAAACTTCCATATCTGCGCCGGGAGATCAGCGATATGGCTAATGGCGTTTGCTCACCTCCACGCCCTGGGCCCAGCGTTCCAGGAGTCACGCAATCCCCACAGGCCCAAGGCGGAAGCTGTGCCCACAGCAGCAAGGCCCTGGGGCCAGGGGAGCGTCCCCACCCCGTGAAATATGTGCACGGAGCCTTTCTTCACGGCCACCTGGCGGGCCAGCCGCAAAGCCACAGGCAGCTCCCTCCCCCCAGCGCTGCCCACCTGCACCCCTCCAACTCTGTCTCTGCACTTGGCCTCCCAGGGATCTCCAGACCCCCCATTTCTCCTGCCAGGGAGGAAAAATGTGCTAACTTGATAGCACTCCATAAATCACTTATTCACTCATTCATTCATTCATTCATTCATTTTTTTCAGTATTCACCGGGCACCTCCTCCGAGACAGGCCCTGTGGCTAAACGCAGGGGACACACAGATGAGTGAGACAGTGCCTGCCCTAAGGCAGTGTGCAGTCAGGATCGCAGAGGAGAGACTGGCGCCGGCTGGGGACCTGTCGCAGCAGCCCAGTGTAGGAGCTTGCCCGCATCCCTGGCCTCACCGCCCGCGTGCACACGGCCTGCCTTCCAGCTGCCACCCTGTGTTTCTTCTGCCGTCCCTCACAGCAGGCGGGCCATGCGGGCCTCATGGCTCCCAGGAGCAACCCTGGACCAGGGCTGAGAGTATCGGGGCACAGGCGTCCCAGCTTCACCGCACCTCACGTGGGCTGCGGGTCTGCACTGACCCCAGAGGGGCTCGTGTGGGTTTTCCATGTGCTCTCCCATGGTGGCCAGCTGCTTGAACCAGCTGCTCGAAGTCGCCTCTGTGGGCTGACTCTCTTCCCGGTCTCACTGCCCGGCCCCCCCGCGCTGCCTTCCTTGCCACGGAAAGCGCTTGCGCTGGAATCCTTGCTCGGCCGGCCTGCAGGAGCCCAAAGTAAGATTCCAAGTTAGCAAGAACGGTGGCCGGAGTTAGGATGGTGGCCGTCACATATTCACACAGTTAGTAAGAATACACTGAGTACGTAGTCTTGTGTACCTGGCCCTGGGTTCTGGGGACACCAAGATGAACTTGTCATGGGCCCTGCCTTCGAGAAACGTACCACTCCTGGGGAGGGAGGCAGACAAGCAAACCAACGATCACCAGTGGGAGTGACATGGACAACGACGTACTTAGCACCGGATGCCTTGGGCACCCAGGGGACAGCCCTGCCTCAGCCTGGAGGGTGGAGGAGGTGACACCTGAGCCGCGTTGCTCAAGGGGGGAAGTGCGGAAGGGTGTTCCAGGTGGAAGGAACCGTGCAGGTAAAGGCACGGAGCTGTACCCGTGCGCAGCCTGGTTCTAGAAGCAGTAAGTCCTCCACTGGGAGATAAGGCAGCACCAGATCTCAGACGGCCTCATGGACATTGGAATGCTTGCATTTTCTCAAAGGGAGGTCTGGTAGAGCCGAGTTTGACCTCAAGAAATGAAGCTGTAATGGGGGCGTATTTCAGACACCAGAGGGGTAGTTGTGCTAGGAAAGGTCCCTCCCTTCTCCTTGTCCTGCTTCACTGCGGGTCCACGCCTGGCTGGGACCAAATGGTGGTTTACAAAGGGTGCTGGAGGCAGTCTCTGCAGCAATGACTGCGGAGGCCTTGGAGGAAAGATTAGACCAGAAGGACAGCAAACAGGGTGCTCCCCTCCCGTCAGCTGAAGCAGCAATCAAGGCCCCTCCCGGCATAGTGCTCCCCAGGACACAGCTCCAGTCCTCTTCAGAGAGCCCTGTCTGTTGGAAATCTTGGAAAATCAGGTCCCAGGTATAATTTGCGCGGGCATGGGGAAGGGGTGATTCCAACATGGCTGGGCACATCTGGGGATCCCAGTGGAATGGAGACACCCAAAGGCAGTCCTGTGAGCAGCTGGAAGCCTCTGAAAGAATGACAAGTGACTTAGTTTTGCGAAGCTTGACCTGGTAATAGAGCCTTCCATGGTGGGAGGAGCAATTCCAAGCATAGCTGGAGGCTGTCTCCTAAATCTCTTCCCGGCCCAGCCCCACTGACTTCTCTCTGAGTCCCAGGACAGAAGAGGCCTCTGGGTAAAGCCTAGAAGAGGCCTCTGGGTAAAGCCCTGGCTTTAATAAAATCTCCATTCCAGTCCTTTCCATGAGTTATCTCATTTACTCCCACAAGAACCTAGGGAGGTGCTTATTAATTACATATGTTCCTTTTTAAGAAGTAAGTGAGGCACAGAATTGCTAAGTAATTTGTCCAAGGACACAGTTTATAAGCTGGCAGAGAAGGGAAGGGGCCATTTTCTCACACTGTACCTCAGCCCAAGGTGATGCTGTGACACCCCCAAGAAATCTAGCCCAGTCGTGGTGGCCCCAGACCATAAAATGCCAGGTATTTTAGGCAGCACATGCAGATGTCTGAACTTCAACCTGATTGGACCATCCAAGGTCACATGATGCACTACCTAACCAATCACTGTGCCTGGGAGATGCAAAAAGCCAATGAGCTTATCCCTGTGTCACACGCCCATCCCTGAAGGAGATGGGTTGGGGTCCCACCTTGACCACACTGGGGAGGTGACAACCTCTCCAAACAAAAATCCAGGCTGTGGATTTCCTAAGGAAAAGGAAATGGTTTCTGGAGGAGCAAGTACTTTGCAACCACTGCAGTCACCTAAAGGAAACAGGGGACTTGTTCCATCTACAACAACACAGGGTGCACATAGAGACTCGTATCAGAATACCAGCAGGAAACAGCAGGCCACTCCAATTGGATAATTTGAAGTGTTTAATAATGGGGTTATTTACAAAGTGATGGGCAGGGAAAGCACAGGCATAGTGCAGAGAGCCCAGGGCGAGTCACAGTGACAAAGAGTAACCAGGAGCTGGGGAGGGAGTCCAATGCCTGACAGGGGCCTGACCTTTGGGGGAGCCAGCCCCTGGGGACCCCACAGGGCAGGAACCAGAGGACTGAATCCCAGATCCCTCTCTCTTCCCCTCTGGCCCTCTGCGCGTGTCCGGTAGACTGAAGCTGGCGGAGACCAGAGGGCGGGGCTGCCTGTTGGCGCTCAGCATACAAGGGTGAGAAGCAACTGGCGAGCCGGGCGTGTGCACCTGGAGAGACAACGGAAGGTGCCAGCACATCTTACTATACTCAGCAACTCTTGGAAGCGGCCCCCGCAGTCCGCAAGGTGGGAACTAGTCACAGCAGTGTTCTCAATGTTCAGGGTGCCTGGGAACCACCCAGGGAACTTTTACAAACGCAGTGTTCCTGGGCCCCTACAGAGTCTGACTCAGCAGGCCTGGGATCCCCTGCAAACAGAGCCCGGGACAGGGACTTGGGCAAGGTGGTGTCTGGGAGGAGACTGGGGGAAGCAGGCATGAGTGAGAGAATGAGACGGAAAGAGGAACAGTTGTGGCTCTCAGTAAATACTCCCAAGATTGTTCATTTGCAGGACAGTTCTCATCTCCGTGGGTCATGGGCTGCCCACAGGGGCATCCTGAAGATGTTTATTTATGGGTGGAGAAGGCTCCCACAGCCTTGGGGAAAGCCCTGGGGCAGAACGTGAAGAGATGTGCTGCCCTTCCCTGGGGTGGGGGGTGGGGTCTGACTGCACAGCTGAGTCTGAGCTTACCCCAAACCGCCCATTGCAGCCGTGGCTGACATCAGATGTGAGCCGAGGGATGTGACATGGCCCATCCATAGGTATCCGCAAAATAGGTCTTGCGTGCAGTCCAACAATTTGCATTCTAGACCAACGTCCCAGGTGATCCTGAAAGAGCTGGTTAGTAAACCACAATTGCAAAAACTTCCATGAAGGATAAAATATCACGTGTTGGCACAAGAGGCTGTAAGCAAGAGTCCCTCAGAAGAGGGAATGAACAGCTAATCATAACCATATGCACTTTTGTTTTTTTTGGAGGCAAAGTCTTACTCTGTCACCCTGGTGAGAATGCAGTAGCATCATCATAGCTCACTGCAACCTCAAATTCCTGGGCTCAAGGGATCCTCACTGTTGCCCTGGCTGGTCTTGAACTCCTAAGCTCAAGGGATCTATCCTGCCTCGGCCTCACAGACTGCTAGGATTACAGGTGTGAGCAGCAATGCCCGGCCTAGATATGCCTTTAAACCCCTGGTTATCAGTTATTCTGCTGCTGCATAACAAATGGTGGATGAAAGCTATGAGGATCATTCATTATCTCCCAGTGTCTGTAGGTTAGGAATTCAGAGGTGGTTGGTCTCTGAGCATCTCATGAGGTTGCATCAGGATGTCAGCTGGGGCTGCGTCATCTGAAGGCTTGACTGGGGCTGTGGGACCCGCTCCAAGGTGGCTCCCTCACATGGTGTTATGAGCTGAATGTGTCCCTCCAAAATTTGTATGTTGAAGCCCTAACTCCCAAAGTGGCTGTATCTGGAGATGGGGCCATTAAGGAGCTAAGTAAGGTTAAATGAGATCATAAAGATAGTTATAATCCAATAGGGCTGGTGTCCTTATAAAAAGAGGAAGAAACACCAGAGCATGCACGCACAGAGAAAAAGGCCGTGTGAGGACACAGTGAGAAGGTGGCCATCAAGGTCAAGGAGAGAGCCCTCACCAGAAACCAGCCCCGCCGGCACCTTGATCTTGGACTTCCAACTTCCAGAAGTATGACAAAATTGATTTCTATTATCTAAGCTGCCCAGTGTGTGATACTTTATTATGGCAGCCCTGGTAGACTAGCACACATGGCGACTGGCAGGAGGAGAACGCAGTTCCTCGCTGCATAGACCTCCCTGCTCGAGTGTCCTCACAGCCTGGCAGCTGGCTCCCCCAGAGTGAGTAATCCAGAATAGCAAGGCAGAATCCACAATGCCTCATATGACCTAGCCTTGGAAGTCATATTCCGTCATTCCCACAAGACCCCATGGTCACCAGGCCATCCCTGTGCTCTGCGGGAGGGACTGCAAAGGCATGAACACCAGGAAGCTGGAATCACGGGGAGCCCTCTTGGAGGCTGGCTGTCACCCCTAGTGTGAGCACAGAGCTGGCCTGCACAGGTGCTCAGGTAGTGTTTGGTGACCATTGACTGTGCCCCAGAATGGGCTGTGGCCCCTTCCCCCAAGAGTTTATATTTGTTTGGGGAAGTTAACATAGAGATTAACTAAGAAGAGCCAGTACAAGCTAGTACTCAAGAGAACCATAATTGAAAAGGCTCAAGTGACTAAAAGTGGCCTAGGGGAGTGTCCAGATATGTCCACAGTGGGCAGAGAGCCAGCTGTGCCCCATTCTGACCCTGCAGGGAGAAGCTCCTTGCTGCCCAGAAGTGGAGGGCAGGAGCCCTGGGCCTCTCTACAACCTGCCCGGCCCCTCCCCTGAGTGGCTGGTCAGCACTGAGCTGCCCCTGCCCCTCTGCTGCCTGATGGCTGACGCTACCCAAGATTGTTGTCCTTGTCTTGGACAGACCTGGAGAGTCTGAGAGCTGGAAAGGTCCCTGGAGGCCATCAGCTCTCATGCCGGATGTGGGAAACTGAAGTCCAGAGGGAAAAGGAGGCTGCCCAAGGTCACCAGGAAACTGACACATACTCAGCAGCCACTTTGGGGCACGTCTTGGGCTGGACCCTTCACATCCATCATGTTATTTAATCTTTACAGCAACCCTGAACTATAGGAATGATAAACCCCATTTTACAGATGAACAAACTAAGTCTCAGAAAGGGGAAGAGAGTCATCCATGGTCACACAGCTAAGAAGTAGTGGAACCTGGAGTTGAACACAGGTCTCTCTCAGGTAGAAGGTGGACAAATGGGAGAGATGGTAGGGTCAGACATCTGTGTCCCTACCAGTGGTGGGCTCTGAGACCGTGTCCATGTATACCTCCCTCCAGCCCTCACTGGCCCTGGCATGAGCTCCGAGTGGTGCCAGGGACACATGCCATATTTAGCAATCCCTAAGCAGAGCGGGCCCGCTCTAGGACGGAGCACACGGAGGTGACACCACTGAGCTCTTGGCTGCTCCATACTCCCCATTGCAAGAAGAGCAGCCGCCATGTGAGGCAGTTATTGCCACATGCGTGGAGCCTCGACATCTCAGGATCAGGCCTTGGGGACTCAGGGGACCCAAGCTCTGGCGCAAAGGCCCATATGATCAGGACCGGTGTTATGCAACGGCTTGGGTCAAGGGTTTGCTAGTCAGAGGCTCCGATAAACAGCGCTGGGCTCCTTAGATACGAACACAACAAGCTCTTGCTGGGTATCCATGGAGTGGCTGCCATGAGACAGAGCACTGAATACACATTGTTTTGTAAGTTCACAATGTTCCTGGGTGGGGGTGTCATCGCTCCCTCTTATAGTTGAGGTAACGGAGGCCAGAGAGTAGACACGACACACTCACGCTCACAGAGTTGCTAGGTGCCTCTCTGCACCACACTCTGCCACCTCCACTGTAGGGACACGGCGCCTTGTTCGCAGGATGTGCAGTTGGGCAGGAGGCCATTGCTTCATTTCGTGTTTACAACAGGGTCCCTATTGAAGTGACCGTCCTGACTGGCAGGGTACCCGGAGGTTAGCACGGGCATTAGCTGCCCGACAGACCTGTGTTCAAGACCCGATCTGCCACTTGCAAGCTCTGTGGCTTCGGGCGAGGGAGGGCCCAGACCTGCGTGAGTCTCAGCTTCCTCATACCTGGCGTAGGAACGAGAATGTCCCTGTCGCAGATGCCTCTGGAGGGCCTGTTGGAAGCTCTCGGTAAATACTTATTGATCAGATGGGGCTTTTTTTTTTAAACATTTTATTTATTTTTTTCAAGGTTAATCAAGTGACTTGGTGGGAGTGGAGAAGAAACAAAGAAATCTATAACTGGTTGTGATCAATGAGTTGTGAACTCCACTGAACTCGGACCAGCCTATTTTATTTGTTTTTAACTGACAAATAAAATTGTATATTATATATTTCTTATATACATCATGATGTTTTGAAAGGTATATGCCTGCAGAGTGGCTAAACCTAGCTAGTTAATGTCTGGATGGGGCTGTGATCGGTGTGGGCTGCCATCCCGAATGGGGGGAGGGGTACGGCGGGGGGACAGGGGCTGCGTCCAGGACCCCGAGTGCCGTGTGAGCTGGGAGCGCCTTCTGGGCACAGGGACCATCTCGTGAACTCTTTGATCTGCCTAACACGGAGCCTGGCCAACTCCAAGGCTCAGCAACGCCCTGGGCAGCCCGCCATGCTGCCTTTATCAGATGAAGAAGAATATAGATCATGGCCAAGAGCAAGACAATCTAGGGTTGTGTCCCACCTCTGCCACTTCCTAGCTGTGTGGCCTCGGACAAACTGCTTGGTCTCTTTGACCCTCAACATTCTTCTCTGTAAAGTAGGAATAGTGACCCCGTCGTCTCAGGGTTATGAAATGCTGTTCAAGCGCTGAGCACAGGAATTGACACAAACAATTGCTTAATAAGTGGTAGCATCATTGTTATTATTTCCATCATTGTGACTCTTGTTTTGCAAACATATTTTTTTTACACCTGCCTCTCCCCTCTGGCTCTGAAGGCAGGGACATTGCAGGAGGCCCAGACAGACTTAGACCTCTATTGAGCACCAATACGCCAGTCAGTCTCAGGCTGGGGGCTTTTGCCTGTGTCATGACTCCACTTAACCCAGGTGACAGACCACTGGAGGGCAGGTCTCATTCTCATCATTCTCACAGAGAAATGAGCTGAAGCTCAGAGAGGTTAAGTAACTTGCCAAAGGCTGCACAGCCATGAAGAGGCGGACCTGGAACTCTAACCCAGGTGTGTCTGAAGAAGCTTGTGCTCTTTCCACCAACCCTATCACATTTATCTCCACATCCCAGAGGCCAGCACAGCAGGGCCCCAAGAAATGCCTGTTGCATGAATAATCATAATGAAGGCTCATGCTCAGCAAGAGGCCCCCATCCGTCCTGGGGCCTCGGGGCTGTGGGCCTGCATGAGTAGATAAGGGCTCTTTCACAAAAGTTGGTTGCAAATGCTCATGCTGGGATGGATAAGGATTTGATGGACAGTTTTTGAAATCTGGTCCCACTCTCCCTGCCCAGCCAAACTTATTGCTCAACACAGGCACCCGTCCGGACTGTCCTCAACTCAACCCAGGCTCACTGAAATGTCACCTCCAGGCCTCTGCTTAGCCCACCCCCACCCCAATGTCCTTCCTTCTCCGTGTTTGGGGTGGAAGGAGTGGTTCCCTACGTCCGCTTTTGAAAATATTTCATTTATTTTTTCTTTCCTATGTAATTTACCTGTTGTAGAAAAAGCTGTAGTCGATCAGAGAATGAAATTCTCTATTTGTTTCAAATGAATTCATTTCAAAATGAAAATGAGAAATTAAGCCCCAACTGCAACCTGACCACCAAGAGACAAATGAGGTTAATATCCCCCAAGTTTTTGTCCAGTGTTGTGTACATTTACCTAATTTTTAAACCAAAATGCTGTTTGGAAACTACCTCATCCTCTTGAATAGTTTTTATAAGAAAAATGATTCCTGTTATAGACAAAGTACAAACCATGGACAGCACAATGACAAAAATAGACACAATCACCACTGCGAATGTTTTGTGGCAGTTTCCTTTTCAGTCGACTTTTCTACACCTATGTACCAGGATACGAAATTGTTCCACTGAACTCTTGAGAAGACTTTCTTTCTAAATCAGATAAGTGTGTTTGCAGGGTGGAGCGGGCTAGAAAGTTGCAGAGGGGTTTGCAGTGCTCGCTGTCTTGTGGCTGCTCGTGCAGTGCTCACTGGCCGCCCTACCCCAGAAGGTCAAGCCAGCGCGGGAGGGCTCACTCCCCCACCTCCACCAGCCCACGGGGCAGCTCAGTTCCAGGCCACCTCCCAGGTGCCTCTAGTCTCCCTGGACAAAGCTCTTTCTTTCTCAGTTCTCGTCCTTCTAACCCTTGAGCCCTCTTCGTCCAGAACAGTCCAGCTCCGTCACCGCTGGGAGCACAGGCCGTGGCGGGAGGTGATATTCTCTACCCACTCCTGCTCCTTGCCTTCCCCTCCATAGATACTGATCCCAAGAGCACTTCCTAATAAATACTTCATATGCTAATCTCAAAAAAAAAAAAAAAAAAAAGTTGATCTGGGGGGAGGTGGTGCCCTCTTTCTTGAATCTCTTACATTCACAAGCACAAGGCAGAAATTAATATGCCAACAAATCATCCTGCCAAGAACATACACCTACACTAAACAAAAATACAATTGCACTATTTGGTCACTGTTTTCCATTCCCTCTGTTAATAATAATATTTTCTCTCCTACCTAAGTTCTTCTCTTTGTCCTTCTTGTTCACTTCCCAGGTCATCGCCCGGCCCTCAGTGGCCCTGCTCTCCTTTGAACTCTTAGGCTGCAGGGTGGAGGATCTTCAGGCCCTGGAGGGGTAGTCGGACCGCTGCTGCCTGAGCTGGGCGCGGTGGTCTCTGGGCCCGAGCCTCGGGCGCGGCGGGCGCCAGCTGGGGCTGGGCAGGAACAACTGTCGGCTGAGCGGTGCGAAGTTGGGCACTGGACATCGGCCCCCCAAACCGTACCTCCACGGGCACAGCACAGAGGGTCCCTCACAGGACATGGCCATGGGCCGAAAGCTGCAGCCAGGGCAGCAGGAGGCTGACAGCTGCTCTCCGGGTTATGGCTACGCCACCTGTGAAGGTGGCCCGAGGTGGAGGGTCTCAGAGTGTCTGGTCTTGGAATAAAGGCAGACCACGTGGCTCTGGCTGCCCCGTGACCCCAGCAGCAACAGAGGGGCCTTCGCAGTGCACCGGCCCCACCTTTGGCTCCACCTGACTTACCTGGTTTCACTGGAGCACAGTTGGAGCCCGCTCAGACGGAGGAACTGGGGAATTGGGGCAGGGGAGAGGAACTGCATCTACCACTTTTTTGTTTGTGCTCATTGTTCATTTATTCACATTAGTGATAAAATGAACGATCCCCATTAAAACAACACATTAATTTCTAAATTCAGCAGGTGCCTAACACATAGTAGGGCCTAAAGGAGGGTCTCTTCCATTTTCCATGTTGACTCAATCATAACCACCACCAGATCAGCGTTCCTAAAGGCTCCTCTGGTCATGTCATTCCCTTGCTCACACACCTCCCATGGCTCCCTATGACCTACATGATCAAGTTAAAGTGCCCCTTCATTCAAGGCCCTCATGATCTGATATCAGCTGATCTTTACAGCCTTGCTTCTTCCCATCTGAGCTACACAGGGCCACAAGGCCTTGTCAAGCTGACAAGCCAAGTCACCCTTCAAAGCCAAACCCTCCCTAACTCTCTCCTCAAGCCTCCACTGGCACTGTGATTCTAATCCTCAACAAAGTCAAACTTAGTTTACTGTAGGATTTTGTCCGTCCACCCCATAGACTGGGAAGCTCTTGGGGTTACGGGCGTGGCTTTATCTGTGCATTCTCCATGCCCTGCGCTCAGGAGGAGCCTGGTAAATACCTCGTCACTGGGCCGCATCTCTGGTCAATAGGACAGCCTAGCAAACTGGGAGTCCTTTCCCCCACACAGTCTCAGCAAGTTTGCCCAAAGTCATATTTGCTTTATTTCAAAGACAGAAGTCTTTCCAACGTGTCTAAAACATGTCTAAGGTGTGTGCTTAAAAAGAAGGTCACTCTGCTTCTTGGAGCCACAGTACCGAGACATAACCACACCTCTGGCCTCTGGTTTCTAGTTTTTCTTGGTCCGTCTTGGACCAGATGTTTCTCGGAGCTCCCTACCTGGGCAAATCACCCCCTTCGTCTGAATTTCAGTTTCCTCAACTGTCAAGCAGGCAGAGCATTAATACCCTCCCCGCCAGGCTGCCGAGAGGACACATGGAAGCCACAGCGCGGTGGTGAGTCGCCTTCCTTCCTGGGCGCCCTGCCCCACCCATCTGCACGGAGCGCAGATGCCGCGTCACCGGTGGTGGGAGACGGACTGTCTAGAGCCACAAAACCAGCCCCAGCACATCTGGCCCCTCTGGGTGGGGGCGGGAAGACAGCCAGGCTCCCGGGACGCTGATGACATGTGTCTGCCGAGGGCCTGTTGGGCAACGCTGAAAGTGGGGGGGACAGCCCCGAGCAGTGGGAGGCTTGAGCAAGCCCCCGGCAGTTGCTCCACAGCAGCGAGGACGCCCCAGGGTGGGGTGTTGCACCACGTTCTTAGAAAGCTGCCTCTGTGCTGCATTTCCATCTGGGGCCAGGGCTGGCTTGGTTTAATCGCTGTCTTTTTCGCTTCCAAACTTCTGAGGGCAAATGGGGGGACGGGCACGTGGCGAAACGACCAGCAGCAGCTGGCTTTCCCTGCGCTCGCTGGGGCCCCACGCTGAGCCGGGTCTTGCTCGTGTCCTCCTGTGGACCACACGCAGCCCTCCCCAGGCACTGTGCTCCTCCACGCTTGCTGAGAAAGGAACTGAGGCCCAGAGAGGCTGGACAACGTATCTGTGGTCACACAGCTTATATAATAAATTGCGAAGCCACGATTGGAACTCAGCCTGCGTGACTCCAGCACTGCCCCTCCCCCAGAGAGAACTCGGTCTGCCCCGGGGTTGAATCTCAGCAATGCTACCGACTCCCTGCTGTCCTCAGCAGGCCCTTGCGCCTCTCTGGGCCTCAGTTTCCCCCTTTGTAGAATAAGTGGCTTAGAATAATAGGTCACTGGTTCTCAAATTTTTTCTTTTTTAAAAAAACTAGAATTCTTCAAGCAAAGATTGACTGCAAACAGGCACGAGGGAACTTCGTGGGGTGGTGGAAATGTTCTAAAATTGGATTGTGGTGATGGTTGCACAACTCCATATATTTCCTAAAACTCCTTGAATTGTTCACTTGCAATGGGTGAATTTTATGGTACGTAAATTATACCACGATAAAGCTGTTTTACAAAAGTAGAATGCTTTCTGAAACACCAACGTTGAACCCTCAGGACCCCACAGGATTGCGTGGAAACTGTCGGGCCGCGTGACTGCAGGACAGCCCTCGGACTCTGCCACTCTGGGACTCGGAGTTCGTCTTTAACACCTACTTTGTGCAAATTGTCAAGGAGTCCGTGTGGGCAGGCACTCTGTGCTCTCGTTGTCAGCCCAGCCCAGCAGATGCCTGGCGCTCGCTGCGAATGAGCGAAGGAAGGGCCGTAGGACGAACTGGCACAGTTTTACACGGGCACACTAGACTTGGGCTGCTCGGAGCAGGCACTACAGTTTCTTTCTGGGTCCCACCAACTTCCAGCACAGAGTAGGTACTTGCTGATGGTTTGTTGAACAAATGAGTGAGCAAACGAATGAGTGGCTCAGTCTCTGCCCTGAGACAAGTCGGGCAGGGCGCCTACACATATATGTGCACACTGTGTATTACTTAGGATGTGCTGGCTGCAAACAACATACACCAACTGTCACTGCAGAGCAAGCACGATTTATCAAGAAGGTACAAGGGAGAGGGCTTGCAAGTCACACCATGGAGGGGGGAACAAAGGCGGCTCCCAGAGTGGAGGCTGCAGACCTGGCTCATTCTTTAGGGACCTCCATGCCTGATGCGGCGCTGCCCGTGTTCGGTCCTGTTGGTCCCCTTGAGATTCAGATCGGCTTGGCTTGGGTCAGGTGCCCTCCCTTGGCCAAAATTAGCTGGGGGCCTCTGTTGATCGTCTTGTAAAGACTGCGCCTTGTGGGGAGGGGTCTCAAAACCTAGGCTGGGCTCTGATTTTAGAAGAAGGGGAAATAAATGCTGGACACATCAAAACAACCAATGTCCTCTACTCACTGGAAAGTTCCACAGCAGCAAAAATGTAAATGAAAGTCGAAAGAAATAACAGAGATGCCACAAAGCCAGGTAAGGTCAGAAGCAGGAGTGTGGGGCCATCGCTGAGTCGGATGTGGGGGCAGGGAGAAAGTGAGCCGTAGGTTAGGAAGCCCAGAAGAACACTGTGGGGGGTGGAGGGGTACTTTAAGTTTCTTCTCTTTTCTTTCTTCTTCTTTTAAAACTCTGGGCTAAGCTACTGACTAATACTCATAGCCATCTCTTAGCACCAGGGCCATTTCCTCTCTATTCTGGAAACTTCAGGAGCCCAGTGGCTTTGATTAAATGGTCCCCAAGGAGAACTGCTCTGCACAAGACATCCTGATGACTCTGCAGTCCCAATGGCGTTTATTATGTAGCATTTGCCTACAAGTCCCAGCTCCAACCTTAATTTAAGAGAAAATGGGGGAAAGAGTGGATATCCTCCAAACACCTTCTGTGGCACATGCTACATGTCTGATGATCAGATGCTCACAGCTGGTCGGTGAGGTGGATATCATTAACCCATTTGACATTTGAAACAACTGAGGCTGACGAAGTGACTTGCCGAGTGACAAGTGGCAAAGTCAGGATTTGAACCCAGGACCAGCTAGCTCCAGATACCCTGCCTTCCTGCTACACCGTGTGCCTCCTGACTGTTATTTTAGCTTAGACAAGCCGTGTAACCTCTCTGTATTTCCCTATCTGCAAATCGAGGGGCAGAAAGAGAGGGTGCACTCCTGCCCTTCCTGAACAGAAGCGTCCAGGGTGTCCCCGGAGGGCCCTGAGTGGACGCAGCCGGAGCAGCCCGGGGCCCCGGTGAGCCCTTCCAGCTGGAGATGACCAAGTTAAGTGGCTTCAGCAGGCGGAGAGCCAGCCCACCAACAGCGGGAGGTGAGGCCGCAGCATGTAAGTCACCCATCCTCTCCCTGCCACCAGAGGGGACGGGGACAACCTGAGTCTGGCCTCCTCGGTCCCCTACTGCCCCCACTCCCCCGGGGTGTCCTGTACCCCGGGCCACAGCAAAGTCACAGCAACTGATTGGGAGTACGTGCTCAGGCACACACAGACTTTGTGAACAATACAGGGAAATAAAGTTCTCACAGGAAACATTATCATATTGACTCACAACAGACCCATCCGCAGAACAAACCCAGGCTACCTGGCTAGAGAGAGGCTGCTGGGAGGTAGCAGCCCAGGCCGGGTCCAAGGCCCGGAGGAAGTGGTGCCAGCGGGGGAAGGGCAACTTGCCTTGGCTGCTCTGATGCTGGCCAGGGATCTGAATTATTTGTCCAAAAACAGGGAAAAAAGTGATTAAAAAAAAAAAAAGTCCCAGAGCATTGTGGTCTCTTTGCCTTGTCACAATAGTTCTGTTGCAAAAACCCATCTTAATACCATGGTGTTTTGCAAGTCACTTGCCATGTCAATAGGGAAAATATTGCCATCTCCAGAGACCTGTGTCTTCATCAGTCCTTGCTTAGCAAAGCAGCCTTGGCTCTTGCCAGTGTAGAAAGAGATTTTGATCCAAGTCCGTTTTCAGATTTAGGAGGCAACTTGCTGTGTCCATGAGGCCTCAGGACAGGCCTTTGACTGCATGTAATCCACTTATTTGGAGCCTCAGTTTCCTCCTCTGCAAAATGGGAGTGGTCAAGAGAACAGGAAGTAAGAAAATGTATGTACAGCATTTGACCCTTTGTGAGGAGTGGCCTGGAACAATGACCTGGGAATCCTAAGATTAATCCTGTCTTAATTCTGGGAGCAAGCTTGGGCAAGCCCCGCTCCTCTCGGTACCTCGATTTCCTCATTTCCTTCTCTGAGAATTCAAGGGGTCTAACGAGCCCCGGCCAGCCTGCCCCCCAGAGTGCTATGTGGCTGTAAGCGGAGCCGGGTTGTCAGCCAGGCTTAGGACGCTGGTTGTGAGGAACTTGGGGACCAAGGAGATGGTGCCTGGCCTAGTGGGGTCATGGCAAGCCCTGTAGAGCACTGGCCAGGATGCTACCCTGGAACAGGATGATCCGTGGTGTCCCGGGATCTGCCCTGAGAGGGGAGCGGGGAGGGTCAATGTCCCCTCTGGTTGCTGGGGGTTGAGCTGGGGGGCACTGGGAAGAGGTTGTCAGTGGAGCAACAAGCACGCTCCAGCTTCCCTTGGAAGCGTGGCCAGCTGACTCCCAAGCCGAGGTACTGGGCACGGTGCCGACACATTGCCTGGCGCTGACCGAGGGCGCCACGTCATCGCACCCAGCCCTGCTTTCTCCAGCCATTCCCTTTCATGGTGGCCAGGGTGCTCTCTCAAGAGCATACTCCGACCAGGTCCCTCCCCTGCTCCAAACGCTTTAATCGTTTAGGCCTAAACTCCTTTGCTTGGCTCTCAAGAGTCTTTGAGCCTTCCTCCCACCATGTCTCCCACCAGAGCGATCCAGACTGATCCAAGCACCTGCGGCTTCCTGAACCTGCCATCATTCCACGTCTTGAAGCCTCATGTGTGCTCTTCTGATTGGTAGGTTCCTTCTGTTATCTTCCAACAAACTTCTATTTATCCTTCAAAGCCCAAGTCAAATGTCCTCTTTTCTGTGAAGATAGACCTGAATCATGCTCCAACAAGTTGCTTTCTCCCCTGTGTTTCCAGAGTGCCCTGCCCTTCTCTCTGTCATGGCACCTATCCCATCAACTTATTTATGTCTTTCTGTATCTGCCTCCTGCCCTGGACCATGAGCCAATGGGTTAGGGATTGTGTCTGATTTACCACAAGATCCCCAGTGCTCAGCCCAGGTATCTAAGCTTCACGGACTAAGTTGTTCGTGATAGACGAGCCTTTTGAGAGAGAGCAGGAGGACATGTTTGTAGATCTAGTGCTGAGCTCCTTCGGGCCTGTCTTAGCTGCAGGAAGGGCAATGACCAGGTCTCTCTTGTTTTTTCTTTAAAATCTTCTTTAGTATCAAACATTATTTGGTGGCCAGAATTTCCTTCAAACCCAAAGCAAGCTGGGCACAGAGGCGCATGCCTGTAGTCCCAGCTACTCGGGAGGCTGAGATGGGAGGATTGCCTGGGCCCAGGAATCCTGGGCTGTAGTGCGCTGTGTAGATCGTGCATCCACACGAGATTCAGCATCAGCATGGCGACGTCTTGGGAACAGGGGACCACCAGATTGCCCAAGGGGAGATGAACCAGCCCATGTTGGAAATGGAGCAGGCCAAGACTCCCACGCCGATCAGCAATAGGGCGGCGCCTGTGAATGGCCCCGCATCCCGGCCTGGGCAGCGTGGCCAGTCCTCATCTCTTCCAGCAGCGCGACAGCACCACCCAGGCGAGGCACGTGGACCTGGGGAAAGGGATGCAACGGGGGTCAAAAGCTCGCATTGCGAGTCTCTCCTCTGTGTAGAAAGCGGGAAAGTAACTGGCCTTCCAGGATCAGATCGTAGTTGTCAGAGGGTCATTTGAACCGGAAAACACCAGCCCCTGTGATTTCTCTGACTCTGGTGTTCATGTTCCATCCAATTCTGAGTATTTTGCTTCAGACTTTTAAAATGTCTTCACCACATTTAGGAAATTGCCCTCCCCAAATGGAGACTGTGTGAGCTGGTGCTGTTTAGGGAATTTCTGACATGCCGGCTTTACAACCAACTGTCTGTCATGGAGCCAACTTTGCCTTTAAGCTTCCGTAACTTGTTTTTCTACCAAAGAGACTGCAGCGGCTGGGGCACTAATGCCAGCTGTTGCATGCCTGCATTTTTAAAAGGTTTTAATGTGTAACTGTTTAATTCTTCCCAGGGAGATATTTTCTAGGCGATAGAGATATTTTGTAAATAATATACTTATTTAGCATAGCAGGGAATGAAAAGTCAAAGTACCAGAAGTGAAACTGTTTTGCCCTAAGTCAGGTCTAGGGATGGGAAATAAGATGCATTCTAGCCCTAAGGAGTGGACTTGGAGATCACTAGATGTCTGTCTGTTGGGCAGGGTCGTCTGGAACACTTCCTAGAGAGCTTGACCCCTCATCATAAGTGGGGAAGGCTAATTAAAGGAAATAAAAGACTAGTAGCCAGGAGATTCCAATGTGCTGAAAAAACACAGGCAGCCAACCTGCAAATTGCTAAGTAGGCGCCTGGCTTTGCCCCGCCCCGCTCCCCTCCCAACCATACAAGCTCTTTCTTCCCTTTCCCTGGTTTTCCGCTACAGACACCTACTCTCCTCTCTTCACTCTGAGGGACCCAGAGTGAAGGCTGAACTGGAGGCTAACGCAGTAACTGGGGCCCCCAGGTGCCAACTGTGGATCCCTCCAGGGCTGTCACCGTCCCGTCCTCAGCCTGGGTCAGCCCTGGCTCACTAGCGGGCTGTGGTGGTTGAGAGTGTGGACAGGTAAATGCAACACGGAAATGCAAATGAAAACTGCTGGGCCCCACCTTGCCTCCATCAGAATAGCTAAAACAGAAAAGACTGACCCTAGCAAGTGCTGGTGAGGATGTAGAGCAACTAGAACTCTCATACCCTGCTGATGGGACTGCAAAATGGTATACAGTCACTCGGGAAAACACTTTGGCAGTTTATCATAAAGTTAAATATACGCTTTACCATATGACCTAGAAATTCCACTTCTAAGTATTTTCAAAAGTGAAATGAGAACATACATCCAAACAAAGACTTGTACATAAATGTTCATAGCAGCATCATTCATGATCACCAAAATGTCGACACAACCTAAGTGTCCATGAACAGGTGCATGGATAGCAAAATGTGGTCTGTCCACACGATGGAATGACACTTAGCCATAAAAAAGAATGAAATGCTGACACATGCTTTGACATGGATGAACCTTGAAAACATGCTAAGTGAAGGAAGCCAGACACAAAAGACCACATAGTGTGTGAATCCATCTAGACGAAATGTCAAGAACAGGCAAATCCATAGACGGAAACTAGATTAGGAGTGCCTTAAGCTGGAGGGGGAGGGGGAAGAGTACCAAGGAGCAGAGGATTTCTTTTTGGGGGTGCTAAAAATATTCTAAAATTGGCTGTGGTGATGGTTGCAAAACTCTGTGATTTACCAGTATACCAAAAACCACCCAATTGTACACTTTGAAAGGGTGAATTGGTGTGTGAATTATATCTCCATAAATCTTTTATAGAAATAAATGAATAAAGAAATAAATATTGATAGTAATCATTATTCAGCCTTATTCCAGCAGTCTTGAAGCCAGAGTCATCCCATAATTGGCAACCTGCAGATTGACTCAGGCTGTGGGATCTGGTCTGGCTAGTGGTGTTTGAAAACAGAGTGTTATCTCTGCCTTCGGGCTGGCCATGTTTCTCCAAGCCTCTGTCAGGGCACACAGGATTTACTTATTTACACAACCTGATTGACTCGATGTGTTCACCCTTGTGCCAAGGCAGGGCACCTCCTGGATGCCCAGGGCAGGAGGGACAAGGCCCTGGCCTGGCCTGAGCCTCTCTAGAAGCCACTGTACCCAGCATGTTCATGGGTGTTACACAATGAGATGATACTGCACCGGCCCATAGGGCTGGCTCACGGCTGAAATGGCAGAGTGGAGCCTGAGATTGGGCTCACAGTCAGCGTTAGACTTGTCTAATGTGCTACTGCATGCTCTTTTGCATAATAGCTAAAGTAGACAACATTTATGGAGCACTTACTGTGTGCATGCCCAAGAGTAAACCCTTCATATAGCATCTCATTTAATCTTCACTTAACTAAAGGGGAAGTTCTAGAGTTACCCCAGTTGGGTGGTTGCGTACCTTGCTCAAGGCCACCCAGTGGTAGGTGGTGGAGCAGGGACTGGGACTCCAGGTCAGACTGACATGTGGCCTCACTAGGGTCAAAAAGGTAGAGTGCCACCTGCTCCTACCACACTGTTAGAAGGTAGCAGCAGAGAGGAAACCAGGCATGCCCAAGGGTCAGACAGCCAGACCCGGGCTGTGGGTGCTGCACCGGCCCCAGATAAGGGCACCCCGGAGCAGGGTATTTGCCTGTGACCAGCAGGCAAGGAGGGGCAGAGGAGCAGCAGGGGCCTGAGAGCAGGAAGAGTTAGATTGGGGAAATGACCAGACAGAAAGGAGGCTGCCGGGGCGATTTACCACCGCTAGGAAGGGAGGCAGGAAGGAAAGGAGGAAGGAAATTCTTAACAGCCCAGTGAATATTTAGAAGATGAGTGGTTTTATTTCTTGGTTGTTTGGCTGGTCGGTTGGTTTGGGAGGCAGCAATAATGGATAAAGCATAGGTTCAATCGCCTGTTTGAAGAAGTTCCTGAACTTACTTATTTAAAAAAATCCCAGCAGCCCTTGCACTTAGCTCCCTGAGCTCCTGCCCTGCCAGATTCTTCTTTGACTCCCCCCACTCTACCTCCCATTTAATAGAAAGACTCAAAATCAAAATGTTGATTTTGAAACATTTATCTATTTAAGAGACATTGGGCTGGGTTCATGCTTAGAGACAGATACAGGTCACTTTATTATGTAAACTCATTGTCAACTTCACATAATCAGTCTAAAAAGGAAACCCACGTCATTGCCAGGTGGTAATGGTAACTGCAGCCAGAGTTACAAGCACCTACCCCACCAGGCGCTGAGCACACCGCCATCATCCAACCTCCCACTGTCCTTGCAAGGGCAGCTCTGCGTCTAGAGGAGCCGCCTGTGGCTTAGGGGTGTCATGGCACACAAGCGCACGTGTGTGCAAGCTCTCCAGTGTCTGGTCTTTTAGAGTGGATGCTTTTCTCTTTATCTGTTTTGGCCTTTGCTGATGGCGGTCATAGTGCTTTCTACAATGGTGCCAGCTTTCCTCGCCAGCTCTTTAACAAACATTCCAGGTGGGTTTATCATCCTGTGGGTTATATGGGAAGTCCTCATTCATTAATCCATATGACAGCCTAAAAGCAATAAACAGGAAACTCTATTCATAAAATGATATGAATTAAATAGTACTGATCCTAAGAACTTGGTAGAATTTTTAAAAATGTGTTTGCAAGTTCCTCTCTCCTCTATACTTCATTAGTTCAAATGACATATTCTTTTCTGGTAGCAAGACCAAGAAATCTACCACGTAGCTGCTGTTTCTCCTTCTGGTCGTTCAACAAGTGTTTACTGAGGACTCTTTGGAGAGGGTCAAGGCAGTGGGCACAGCGATGAATGAGGCCCTGTCCTGCCCTGCAGACCTCCAGGCCACTGGAGGTGATCTCTCCTGAAATAGCAATGAACGCCAGGCCTGGTCCGACACGAGCTGTGGGAAAGGCTCAGCTAAGATGCAGGAGAGTGCAGAGAAGGGAGAGGATTTGCCGGTCCAGGGAACAGGCCCGGCTGCAGGGTGGGTGAGAATGGATAGGAAGCCGGGTCTGGGAGCCCAACCTCCTCCTCCTCTCACCTGCACAGCCCTGTGCCAGCGGCTGTGCTACACACACGGTCTCCATTATGTGATTTAATCCTCAGCGCTCCCCGCTAAAGCAGCTGCTACTACCACCCCACCTTTCACATGAGCCAACAGAAGCCCCCAGAGGTTAAGCCACTTGCCCGAGGTCCCAGGTAAGTTCCAGAAGCAGGCTTTGAATCCAGCTCTTGGAAGCCAGAGCCCCTGCTCTTAGGTTGATTTACTGTTTTCAAAGAACTTTCAAATATCTTATCCCATTTCATCTTCCTGTACCCGAGGTTTCTCTATGTCTCACCAGCCTGTTGGCACAGATGAGTCACCCTACCCGTAATGATCCCTCCCCCTTTGCTCGCTCAGCCCGGTCCTCCAGCCACCTGCAAAGCCTCGCCACCTCTGGCGGGAGTCCCCAGGGACGTCTGCAATCTCCTTTCCTCCTCAACCCCCCACTAAAGCTCACTGCCCAGGGAGGCAGCTGGAGATCCCCCTCCAGATATGGGGCCCCTTTGAGAGGTGGCCAGCTCAGAGTGAAGAGACCACGGTTCTAGTACCCACTGAGTGTGTAACCTCACGACCTCTGTCATCGACCCTTTAGGAGCCTTGATTTCTCGTCTGTGAAAAGGGACAGGGCAGTTTCACACACATTCCCCAAGCAGCAGCCAAATGTGACACAGCAAACCAAGTGCCCTAAGGAGACGGGAGAAGCAGCTCCTGGCACTGGCGAAGACCCCACATCAGCAGGCACACTCCCAGGCCCGTGGGGGGTGGGCACCCCGAGAGGGCGAGACTACTGGGAAGCCTGTCCCTGGCTGGGGGAGGCCCTCGCGGGGCGTGCACCCAGGCCTCAGCACATGCCAGGTCCTGTGCTCGGAACTCGCCGTCGTCTCCCCGCTTCATCCTCCCCAAAGCCAGTGTGGTAGGAACCAGTTTCATTCCCGCGTTAGAGACAAGGAAACTGATGAGGCTCAGAGGTGAAGTCACTCGCCCAAGGTCACACTTATGCCCAAGGGCGTAAGTGGCAGAGTCCGGCAGAATGAGGTCTGAGGGCCCCGAGCCCGGCTCTGAACTGCCGCCTTCACGTCGGCGTGGCCGGTAAATGGCGGCGTTGAGAAGCCCGCTGAGCCTGCTGCTGTTCATCGCCATCCCTTCCTGCGTTAATGCCGCTTGGGCTGGAATCACATGTTGTCCCCCACTGCACAGTCAGCTGGGACAAGAATTCCTGGAGCTCACGTAGGATCCAGGGGCATCTGCTCCCAATTCACAGGGAAAACATTAAGCTGATGGCCAGGGCTGTTTCAATGGAGAGTTTTCCTCCTTTGTCCTTTTCAGAAAACTTCAGAGCCCAGTGCTCCCTGCTCCTGCTGGACTCAGTGTCCGATGGTATGTGACTGACCAACAACAACCATATCGTGAACGGCACCCAGCCCTGCCGAGCACTTTCCACGAGTCGCCTCATTTAACCCTCACGATGACAGCATGGGACAGACTTTGGGTTTCTGTCTTACTGAGAAAATCACCAAGGCTCAAACAGAAGTGTCTTGCCAGAGGGGCCCAGGCAGTAAGCAGCTGAGCAGGTGCTTGAACAGGTCAGCCTGGCGCACAGCCTGTGTCTCGGCCACCACCTCGTACCGAGTTTCCTACTTTCCACGTTCCTGGTAGTTCTCAACCCAGACTGCAAACTTGAAATACCTGGGACGCTTTTTAAAAATACTATAGCTATGCCCATATCAGAACTATGAGATCAGCCTCTCCAGGGGTGGGCCGAGGTTGAAGACCTCAGCTCTAGGAAGTTCCTGGTGTTCCAACAAGAACACCTGAGGCTCCAGGGTGTGGTCAAGCCTGACAAGCCCCAGAACTAGCAGGAGAAGGGAGCGGGACTGGCAGAAGAGGTGACATTTAGCCAGTTCTTGTCCTTGTCACCATCCCTTCCATCTCCTCTCCTTTTCCAGCCTCCCTTGTGGTCTGACACCCTTCGGCATTTGGGGTAAAGATTTCTATGTGGCCTCTACCCCAGATGGTGTCCTGTAAGCCCGGCACATACTAGGTGCTCGGTGAACATTTGCTGAATCAATTCATGAAGAGGCTCCTGCAGCCATTCCTCTCCGCCAGATGGGATTGGCTTGATTGATCTGTGGGAGTTCAAAGGACACACACAATGCGCCCCAAGTCACCCACTTTGCAGATCACGTGACCCTCCCATCAGCAGAAGACAGGGTGCCCCCGATACCACACCTTTCCCAGCAATATGTACTAACTTTACAAAAGAAATCCTAATTTAATAGGTTGAAAACAATCTCAGTTTTGATTTGAATTTACATTTCTTTGAATACTGGGGAGGATGAACTTTTTTTCTTCATATGCTTATTAGTCATTCGAATCACTTCTTCTGTGAATCACTTCTTCTGTTCCCAATTTACTAATTTACAACGAGAAATGTAACTGCCAAAGGGACCGGATGCACGTGTCCTGCAGACAACGCACCAGCTCCCTGTAGGCACACGCCACAGAAAGCCAGGCGCAACCAGAATGTGCTCGGGGAGCGTGGTTGCAGGATTCAGCCTTGCAGGATTCAGCCTTGTGCGGCACCAGGGCAAGATGGACTTGCTGGCACCCTCCTCCTTCCCCTCTCCCGCCCCCCTGGCTGCCCAACCATTCTTCAGAAGCACACATTCTTTCCTTAAAAATATCGCCACATCCATTTAGGGCTCTCTCTGGCAGAGGGTCCAGTCTGGGTTGTACACTTGGACTCTCAGGGGGTGAACTTCACTCTGAATCTCTCTGCCTTCTTGGGCTGCCTACCCGGTCCTGGGGGTGTACGAAGTGTAGCGGATACCTTGCAGGTGCCTGCCTCCCCAGTTGTTTGGAAATCGTCCCTTTCTTCCTTCCGAAGCAGCTTCAGGGGTCTCAAAACTCCACAGTGCATTCCGTACTGGGGGCTTTTATATACCTGTGCATCTTCCTGGCGTGAGAAGCAAGACTTTCGTCAGACTCGCAGAGGGGTCTCTGACTCCCAAAAGGTCAAGATCTGTTGCTACAGAGCAGTATGAGAATGCCAAGGAAGGTGCTAAATGCTGTAACCCCAAGAACGACAGCAATCAGAAAGCGGAGCTAGTGGCCTGGGAAGGCTTCTGGAGCCGGAGGCAGCAGAGCTTGAAGGACAGACAGGCGAGACTCCACTCAAGGAACGGGGACAGAAAGGACTGCAGGCAGGCAAGGCCTGGGTGCCTCTCCTGGAATACGCAGCAGCCTCCGCCCTGGCGGCCCTCAGCCCTCTGCGTGCGCTTCCACCCCAGAGCTCTGGCAGCATCTTCCAGCACCAAATCTGACGGAGTCTCGCCCTCCTTCCAGCCTTCCTGCTGTGTCCCCATCACCCTCGGGACAAGATCTAAATTCCTAAGGCCATCGTGCAAGGCGCTTTCAGAGCCTGGGTCCCACTTTCCTCTCCAGGCCGGCGTCCGCTCCCCAGCAGACTGCCCTTCGCTGCTGAGCACGCTGTGGGGTCCACGCCTCCGGCCTGTGCCAGGCAGGCTGCGCAGCCTGGGGTGCCCTCCTCGACTGGGCCAACTCCTCGTCATTCTCCCAGGCCCCGCAAAAGCCCACTCCTCCGGGAAGTCCTTCCTGAGCCTCCTTCCTCCGTGGGACCCCTCGGTCAGAGCGCTTACCACACTGCCCAGAGCCACTTTCCAGAGCGTCTACCTCCGCCGCACCGTAAGAACCTTGACACGAAATGTCATGTTCGGCTTACCCAGGTGTCCCAAACCTCCAGCATAGAGACCTCATGCAGGAACTGCATGCACTAGACATGCTCAGGGAAGCAACACGTGGAGAGAATCTGGAGACCTGGGTTCTCATTCTGGTCCTTGGGTAAATTCCTTATTCTCTCTAGACTTCAGTTTCCTTGTTTGTAGAAGGAGAGCATCAGGACTTGACTATCTTGCAATGGTCATCAAGACTTACTCCAGGCCAGGTGCGGTGGGTCAGGCCTGTAATCCCAGCTCTCTGGGAGGCCAAGGCAGGAGGATCGCTTGAGCTCAGGAGTTCAGGACCAGCTTGAGCAAGAATGAGACACTGTCTCTACTAAAAATAGAAAAAAATTAGGCAGGCGTAGTGGCGCATGCCTATAGCTTACTTGGGAGGCCGAGGCAGGAGGATGGCTTGAGCCCAGGAGTTTGAGGTTGCTGTGAGCTAGGCTGACACCATGGCACTGTAGCAGAGGCAACAGAGTGAGACTGTGTCGCAAAAAAAAAAAAAAGACTCCATTCAAGGCCCTATTCTAGAAATATAGATACTTGTGATAATATAACATGTCCTACAATAATAATGTATATAAGTATTATATGGTAGAATGAAAATATGAAGACAAAGTCTTTGGAGTTTCTTGCAGTCTAGTTCTGGAACCAAGGAAGGGAGGCAGGACCAAGACTTTTTAAACTTTGGGGGAGGGGGCAGTGTTCCACTGCAGGAAACCTTATGCTACTGTTGGCCCCCTCAAGCATGTGTGGTGAGGTGACATGAGCCCGTGCTCATGTGGCAGTCAGGCAGTGCACAGCTCAGATCCCTGCTCTGCACCCTCCAGCTGTGTCTTTTAGGCAAGTCACTTTCCCTCTCTGAGCTTTGAGAACTGGAGTTTGTCTTGCCACCTCTGGGAGTTGCTGTGAAGACTCAGTGGGATGTAGGACTCCGTGAATACTAGCAGTTCTTTTCCTGTATTCTTTCATTCTATTTCCAAGGAATATAAGCCACAAGGAAAGTGAGATTGGACAAGAGACTTCACCCCTCTAAGACTCAGTTCCCTCATCTGCCAAATGTACACAGCAGGGCTGCCCCGAGGGCTGGTTTGAGGTACACTGGGATTATGGGCACAGCAGCTGTGCTGGGCTGATGGGTGAACGTGAGCTTCCCTCCCAGCTTGGCAGTGGGGTATAAGCCCCAGCTCCACCTTCTTGGGCAGAAAGTTTAGAACAAGGGATTCAGAGACATTCTAGAAACAGTCACAAAGGAAGCAGAGTAAGGAAAAAGAGTCAGAGGAAGGCTCTGGAACACGTGATGGTTTGCTTTCTCCCATCAGAAAGTGCTCTTAAACAAACAGCAAGTTTCCTCCATTAATAAGTCCTGTGGAATGTAGATGAGATTTTTTTTCCTCCTCCTTTTTGCTGATTAAGTTCCCCCAAAACCCCCTTAAGAATTTTAATAAGAAATGCAAAAATCAACAAAAGCCCAGCAAACCCTTTCCTGTTATTAAATAAAGGGAAAGTAAATATTGCAAATTGGACATATTTCATAAGAGGATGTTTTGTTTGGGTGAAAAAAATGAGAAAGAAAAGAAAAAGCTATTTGCTTTCTGGCAGCAAATACAAGTCTTTGCTGAGTTTTGGTTTCAAATTTGATGACTGGGGCATTATTTCTGGTTTGCCTGGAATTCAGGCCCTTTGACATCTGAGGCAGATGTATCCAGGCAAGCAGCAAAGCCAGGTTTTGGCTATGTTGGGCCTCTTCTCTTCTCACTGCTCTGAGGAGACCAGAGAGTTTTTCAGCCACCCAGGAAATTGTGATAATGAGTTTAGAAGTGGTGACCTGCAGTGGGTCACACACAAGACAAAAGCAACTTGGAACAAAGATGTTTACGTTAAGAGAGGGAAAGAGACAGAACAAAACACAAAAGCTTCTCTATACCACCTTTTTAGATAAGACACACACAGGGAAGGGGCCCTGCAGGTGGAGGACCTGGGTTTAAATCCTGTCTCTGCCATTTCTTATCTGGGTTTCTTTGGGTAAGCTACTTAACTTTTCTGACTCCCACTTTCCTCTTCTTTAAAGTGGGGAGAATAAGAGTATTTACTAATAGAAGTGTGGCAAGGAATCAAAGAGTGGGAAAATGAGCCAAAAAAAGCTAACTGCTAGGCTCAGTATGTCTCCCATGTTATTTTGTGTAATACGACAAATGTAAAGGAAGAGGGAGAAGCGATCATATTAATACTTTACCTCGTTGTAGGACTAACAGTTTACAAAGAACGTTCCCACTCATGAGTTCACAACAGCCCTGGGCACGGACAGAGGAGCACTGCCCTCACTCCCCGGCTGGAGCACCTGGTGCTCAAAAGTGGGCGTGGCCCATCAAGGACACACATTAAGAAATGGTCCGTGTGACCACGAGTTCAGAGAAAATGAGCAACAAAAAGGCAAGAAAAGAGAAGCCCGAGTGTGTGGCTGCTACCAGGCCCCCGGCTGCCACGGTGAAGCCACGTTTTCGCCTGGGCCCGGCACCTCCTCCTTGAAGGGTCCCACAGCCTGCCCCGGCGCTTGCCTCTCCCCAACAACCACAGCAGTGGCAGGGGTGGCGGCATCCGTGGGCTGCCAGGGCTGCCAGGACTGCCTCTCCGGAAACGCTTGCGAATGGGACCTCGCCCCCCCACGTTGCCGTGACCACAAACCCAGGCCCGTGCTGGGCGAGGCCAGCGGCTGAGGGCTGCGTCCCCTGACCACCCTCTCCAGGTCGCTTCGGCCTTCCCAGAGTGCCAGCGACCACCATCTCCAAATGGTTGATCTTATGTAGGAAAATTACTTTGCTTTTGCTGTTTGCTGGCTTTTTATTTATTTGCCTGAAGCATCTTTTTGTGCAAATAGTAAAATATACAAATCAATACAACAAATCATTGAACAATCACCTATCTTCTCACCACCCATATTTGCTTCAGTTTTGTGGGATTTTTTTTTTCTTTTTAGGAAATAAAACATTAGAGATAAAGCAAAAGTCTCCTTATCTACTACCCATGTCCCACAGATAACCAATGAATTTGGTGCATGTCCTTCCTATTATTTTGAAATAATTCAACATACCTGTACAGACATTCAATATTTGATATCATTTTGTCTTAACTTACATAAATGGTATCATACAATTCATATTGCTCTACATCTTGCCTTTTTCACCTGATGCTATGTTTTGAAATCTATCCATGTTCACATATACTATGTGTAAAAGAGCCTGGCCTTTCCTTTTGGATGCAGCATAGTATTCCACCGTATGAATGCTTTATGTATCCATTCCTCTAGGGATAGACATTTAGGTTGTCTCTTTTTTAAAAAATTACAAACTGTGATGCTTTGATTAAAATCTTTTTATGTGTCTCTTTGGGTACAGATGCCCAAGTTTCTCTACGAAATTTGCCCAGAAGTAGAATATGTTTGATTGTTGAAGGCACAGGGCAGGAGTAGGCACACCTGGGATCAAATCCCCCTCTGGGCCAGGCTCGGTGGCTCACGCCAGTAATCCTAGCACTCTGGGAGGTCAAGGCAGGTGGATCATTTTAGCTTAGGAGTTCGAGACCAGCCTGAGCAAGAATGAGACCCCGTCTCTGAAAGAAATTAATTGGCCAATTAAACATATATAGAAAAAAAATTAGCAGGGCATGGTGGCACATATCTGTAGTCCCAGCTACTCGGGAGGCTGAGGTAGGAGGATCACCTGAGCCCAGAAGTTTGAGGTTGCTGTGAGCTAGGCTGATGCCACAGTACTCTAGCCAGGGCAATAGAGCGAGACTTTGTCTCAAAAAAAACCAAATTCCCCTCTGGTGCTTTACTCCCGGTGTGACCATGGACAAGTTCTTTCACCTCTCTGAATCTGTTTTCTTACCTGTAAAATGGGAATGATAACCCCTAATTCCCCCGGCTGTTGGAGAGCATTAAGTGAGTCTATCTTTTAAAGGCCCCTGGACTAGTGCAAATGGTAGGAGTCCAGATAGCTCTCGTCATAAATGCTGTCAACCAAAGCAGGATCTAAGGTAATGCTCAGCTCTCTGCACAAGGCACCCTCAGCCCTTAGACAGGGCCCACCGGGCAAAGCAATGCCCTGGGTACTCCTGTCCCACCACCACATGGTGTCAGCTCCATCCCTCTGCCTACCCAGGTGTCAGCTCAGTAAATAATGGAGCAAATGTACCCTTCAGAATCTCAGTTTCCTCACCTGGAAAATGGGATAACAACAGCTACCTCAAAGAACTTTGAGAGGCTTCAGTGCTAGATGATATATGCAGGAGACCTGGTACTGTCCTTTGTCCGCCCTCTCCTCCTCCTCCTGCTCACCTGGACAATTTCTCCTCCAAAGATATGAAATTATCTGAGGTTTCATCTCCTAGCAGAGTGAGGCTGGACTGTGTCCCTGATTTGATTTTAGTTTCACAGCCCTTGTATTTTCTCTTAAGGATGCTGAGAGTAAACACATGGAGGCTTAGTAGGGTCCTGGTAAGTGTTCACCCTCAAGAGGTGTCCATGAAACACTGAGTGGTTTAAACTTGCTGAAATGTCTCCATCTGGTGGACTCGCTGAAATACTGCAGGGTTTGAGCCTGTCTCAGAAAAACAATGGGGTGACAGCTGGGGCTGCCCTGCCCTGCTCAGAAACGCTGGTGGCTCCCCATTGTCTACAGGGTAAAGTCCAAAAGCCAAGCATGGAATTCAAGTGCCTCCACAATCAGTCCCCGCCCTACCAATCGGACCTTATCACAGCTCCGACCTCCTGCCCCAGCCAGCCAGCTCCTCCCTAGCTCCAGAACCTCAGAGCCCATTCCAGCCTTGCACGTGGGCCTGCCCCGTGCCCAAGACTGCCATCTGCCCCCTCTCCTCTGCACGTTCCCATGCTAACCCTCCTTCCACGCTCAGCTCTGAGGCCACCTCTTCCCAAAAGCCTCCTGGGCTCTTCAACCCATGCTAGTCTCTTCAACCCATGCTAGACCTCCCACCAACATTTACTGTTGGTCATTTTTATGTGTCAGTATTGAATGTTGTATTTTGTTAACATCTCCCATATCCAGCATGATAGATTTAAGTGAATGTAAACCCCATAGACCCAGATCTGCATCTGCCCTCTACTTCCAAGCTATGACACTACGGGCTCCACTGTGAAATGGAGGTAATACTAACTAACACTGATCTCACAGGCTTGTTATGAGAATTCAGTAAGATAATAGATGCAAAGTGGCCGGCACATAGTAAATGCCCAATAAATTGTCACTAGGGTAGTCAGATAAAATACAGGAAACCCAGGTAAACTTGAATTTCAGATTGACTGTTAAGTATATCTGTATATCCCAAATATTACATGGGGTTTCTGTGTAACCTCTCACAGATAAATAATGTTAAGGATTATTGTTCATTTTGTTAGATGTGCTAATGAAATTAGAGATATATTTGTGTAGTCAATTCTCCCTATGCTCAGTTCTGTATCTGCAAACTCATTTACTTGCTAGAATTTATTTGTAACGCCAAAATCACTACCTTGTTTTCATAGTCATCCACAGCTGTGTGCACGCAGAGCTGCAAAAAATTTAAGTGACCCAATATACAGATTCCCAGCTGAGGATGAACAAGGAGACTCTCTGCCTTCTTGTTTCAGCTCTCATAGCATAAATATTAATAAGCATGTTTTTGAGCACCAGTGTCATGTTTTTTGGATTTTTGTGCTTTTTCTTGGTGATTTAGCTATTTAAAATGGCCCCCCAGTGGAGTGCTGAAGTGCTTTCTAGTGTTCCCCAGCCAAGAAATGTGCTTCATTGGAGAAAACGTGTGTGTTAGAAAAGCTTTGTTTAGGCACGAGTTAGAGCGCTGCTGGCTCTGAGTTCAGTGCTGATGAATCAACAAGTGGTATTATATAAGGTGTCTTCAAACAGAAACGCATAAAATGAGGTTGTGTACTGTGCAGTTGATGAAAATGTTGTGACAAGAGGCTCACAGGAACCGAACCCTGCATTTTCCTAGAAACAATGGTTCAGCATTCACTAAGTCAGTGTTTGCAGTGACTTTATAGAACAGACCTATCTCAAATAATGAGAATCAACTACACAGTTGATACATGTATTAATATATGTATAAAAAGAGAGATTAAAGTTTGTACATGGAGAGTGTACAGGAAACAAGGTACCAAAGGTTGAAGGTTGTGACTTATTAAACTAAACTCTCTACTTTTATTTACATGTTTATAAATGATCATAACAAAATGTTTAAATGCACATCGAGGAGATCTTGAGGAAGAACCTCTTATTCAGTAGCTTTTACTTCAGACCCACCGTGAGGGCTCCAGATAATGTCACCTAAGATCCCATTATCAGCAAATCCCAAATCCTTCAATGTGTGGGCTGGGATTTAGGAGACCTGGGCTCCAGTTTCAGCCTCACCTCAGACTTGCTTACCTTTAGCAACTCCCAGCACCTCTGGACCCATTTTCTTTTTTTTTTTTTTTTTTCTGTAGAGACAGAGTCTCCCATTGTTACCCAGGCTGGAGTATAGTGGCACAATCAAAGCTTATTGTAGCCTCCAACTCTGGGCTCAAGCAATCCTCCTGCCTTGGCCTCCCAAAGTGCTGGGATTACAGCCATGAACCACTGCACCCATTCCTGAACCTATTTTCTTATCAGTGAATAAAGTTGAACTGGACAACCTCTGAATTCCCTTTCACTGTTAAAAACCTCTAATTCTGGGTCGGTTGAGGTGGCTCACACTTGTAATCCTAGCACTCTGGGAGGCTGAGGCAGGAGGACTGCTTGAGCTCAGGAGTTCAGGCTGGTCTCAGAGTGAGATCCCCGTCTCTACTAAAAATAGAAAAAATTAGCTGGGCATGGTGGTGAGAACCTATAGTCCCAGCTAATTGGGAGGCTGAGGCAGGAGGATCGCTTGAGCCCAGGAGTTTGAGGTTGGGAGCTAGGCTGATGCCACGGCACTCACTCTAGCCTGGGCAACAGACCAAGACTCTGTCTCAAAAAAAAAAAAGAAAAGCCAAAAGAAAACCTCTAATTTGGCCAGGCGTGGTGGCTCACGCCTGTAATCCTAGCACTCTGGGAGGCCGAGGCGGGCGGATTGCTCGAGGTCAGGAGTTCGAAACCAGCCTGAGCAAGAGCAAGACCCTGTCTCTACTATAAATAGAAAGAAATTAGTTGACCAACTAAAAATATACATACAAAAAAAAAAAATTAGCCGGGCATGGTGGCACATGCCTGTAGTCCCAGCTACTCGGGAAGCTGAGGTAGGATTGCTTGAGCCCAGGAGATTGAGGTTGCTGTGAGCTAGGCTGATGCCATGGCACTCACTCTAGCCTGGGCAACAAAGTGAGACTCTATCTCTAAAAAAAATTAAAAAAAAAAAAAAAGAAAACCTCTAATTCTATTAATGAAACAAGTATTTCCTAAATTGGCATGTTCTAATACAATATCACAAGCTCTCTTCCCTGCCCAATTGATACCACTACCCTGTAACTCTTGCCGATGTTTCTCCCCTCCTTTGTGCCATTCTAACCACAATGTTTTTTGTTTGTTTGGTTTTGGGTTTTTTTTGGAGAGTCTTACTCTGTTGCCTGGCTACAGTACAGTGGTGCCATCATAGCTCACTGAAACCTCTAATTCCTGTGCTCAAGGGATCCTCCTGCCTCAGCCTCCTGAGTAGCTGGGACTACAGGCACCCACCACTGCCCCCAGATAGTTTTTTTCTGTTTTTAGTAAAGGTGGGGCTTCGCTCTTGCTTGGGCCCAGCTAGAGTGCAGTGATACCATCATAGCTCACTGCAGCCTCCAACTCCTGAACTTAAGCGATCCTTTCGTCTCAGCCTCCCAGAGTGCTAGGATTACAGGCATGGGCCACCATGCCCAGCCTCATGAAGCTCTTCTGATTTTGATTTATTTAAAGCCTGAACTCCCTAGCCTAAACACGTGATCTCATTCAACCAAGAGCTCACAGTCCAGTTTAAAAGAATCAGGAAACTGGCTGTGCCAGATTACCCCAGAACACAAAGGCAAGTCATCCAAGCAGATATTCCCTAAAAGAGATGATATCCGAGCTAAGACCTAAAGGATGACCAGAAATTACTGCAGCTTATAGAGGGGAGAATTATGTTCCAGGCAGAGGCAACAGCATTCTCAAAAGCTTGCGAACAAGAGAAAGTTGAACAGGTCCCAAATTCAAAGTCTGTCATCATACCTAGCGCCAGGAATCTTTCCAGCAGTATTTGCCACCCTTCCTTATCACCCATCTTTCCCTTCTGCCCAGTCTGTGCGCTGGAATGCCTGTGATTAATACTGGGTAAGGTATATATTAGGCTGCCCACCAAGCCTCCAAAAGTTTCAGGAGAAACTTTTACAATCCCATCGCACTTTTGTTTTGCTCATTTCTCATAATCCTGACGATCCACTTTTCAGTAGAGGAAACTCAGGCTCAGAAAAGTTAAGTCATTCACTGAAGATCACACAGCCAGCGAGGGGAGTCAAGGCCTGTTGTCCTCCAGGCTGCACAGGGCAGCCAGAGCACAGTGGCTCTCGGCCGTGTCTGCGAGGAGAGCATCCTTACAAGTTCTCTGCCTGCTGCAGCCTATCCAAATACTCTGCAGTGACCCCCACTTTACACTGAGAAAGCTGAGGGCAGTCTCCACGGACCAGGGCCATTTAATAAAGTTCGGTCGCCTCAAGCACCCCGTCGCTCCAAAGGCTAAAGACCCTTTAGGTCTCGGTTCCACTACCCACGCGACTATCAGACCTGGCAGTTTACTGCATCTCATCTGTAAAACGGGTCTTGCGGGCCTGCTGTGAAGACTAACCGAGAACGACATTTGCACGGAGGCACAGACCAGATAATCCCGACGACGGCAGAAAGTACGATCTGCCGCCTCCGCCTGACCCCGCGGCCTACCAGCCTGCGCCCGGGACACGCGCCGCCAGGCCTTGCGCAGGCGCACTGCGCCCGGGACACGCGCCGTCAGGCCCTGCGCAGGCGCACTGCGCCCGGGACACGCGCCGTCAGGCCTTGCGCAGGCGCACTGCGCCAACACCCGGCGGCCTCCTTCGCGAGCTCTGCGCCTGCGTCCTCGGCTGGCTTTGCGGCCGCACTGCTTGACGGCAGCGATGTCTGCCCCCTGGCCGGCGTTGCTGGGGTAACGGCGAGCGCGTGGGGCCGAGGAAGGTGAGAGACCTGGGCGTGGAGCGGGAGGCGTCCTCCGGCGCGGAGCGCTGCGCCGTATGTCCCGGTGGGGGGATTCCGCCGCCGGAGGAGGCCGCGCTCCTCCGAAAGCCTTCCAGGGCGAGGGCGGAAGGGCCAGGGACTTCCCCGCGGTCGCACAGCCGGGCCAGACTGCCGGGCGTCCTGCGTTCGGCCGGGCGTTAACTCCCTTCTGCGCACACCTGCAGCCCTTTGTTCGTTGTGGGAGCGCTGAGGCCCTGTCCAGTGCTGGGGCTGGGGAATCCAGGTGCATCCAGCACTCTGCCCGTAAGGAGCCTCTGCCTCTAGAGCGGTTGGAGGGGGGACGCCGAGGCACGAAGCTGAGGGCTAAGACAGGGAGTTAGGCGTTCCTCTGGCCTGCGACTCTGGCTTGCGCGCAGCGCTTTGTGGCAGTTGCAGCTTCCCGGCTGAGCACTTTCCGCGTGGCGGGCCCTCTGCGAGGGGAGGCGCCTGGCACTCAATTACTCATCTAATCCTCGCACCAACCTTCAAAGGCTTGTCGTCTCTTTATGTCTTATTCTCGGGTTCTAACATGAAAGCTCCCCAGAGGCAGGATTGTTTACCTTATCCCTTTCGTCCTTGCCTCCCTGAGCCCAGGAGGTACGCAGGTGGAGCTTCAAACGTGCTTTTTAATTGGGAGGTGAGCTTTGCTGGCTGGGAGGTTTTCAGGCTAGTTTGGCACCTGGCTAGTTTGGCCACCTGGGTCAAGAGAGTTGGAAAATTTATGGAGCCAACTGCCCCCTTTTGTTTGCTCTTCCGATAGACGTTAACTGAATACCTAAAAGGTACTAAGGTTGTCTGCTCAAGGGAGGAATAAGGTTCACGCCTTGCTTTTGATAGTAAGTCTACGTACATAAGCTCTGGAGTCAGGGATGCCCAGGTTTGGGGAATAAGTTAACAATCCCTTACTGGTGCCCTTAGCCCGTTGGGTTCACTTTCTTTCCTCATCTGTGCTATGGAAATAAAAATAGTACTTACCTCGAGGATTGTCGGGTTTGAGTTTCAATAGACCACGCTGTTACTACTGATGGGCGGCGTGTTGAAATCAGCTGGGTCCACCCCAGAAATTTGAAGCAGTTCATTGCAGGTAAGGTCCTGGCGTTAGGATTTAAGTGTGGCTGAGCTTGAGGGTTCCCATTTTGTACCACTCCCAGATTAATTTACACATTTTCTACTGCATAGAAATCTCTAAGACATAGGCCAGGGACCACATGTTTTTGGGCAAACTGCACATTATTTAAATCATCATAACTACAGATCATAACGCACATTAGGTGTTGTTTTTCAATAATTGTAAGATTTTTATTTATAAAAACAACTAATTGAACAATTTAAGTTCTTAGTACTTTTTTAACATATGGTACAGCGTAAAACATTCTCCTCTATGAAGAGGGCCCAGACAAAATTTACATAAGGATCTAGATTTGCTCCTTTTTCCATGGGCGGCACAAACTCTGCAGGCTCTCGTAGGAAATTTTTTCTTTCCACTCTCTGGAATACAGGTAGGTTCATGCTGCTTCATATCACCTGACAATCTTTTGGGTGGATCTTTACGAGGTGCTCTCCTTGCACCCCCAGGGGAAGTGCTGGACAGATTTGTCTCTGGTTCTGGAGAGCCTTCGTTACTGTCATCTGTTATCCAGTCTCTTGCCACTGACAGCAGAAACTGCTTATACTTCATTTTTGCTTGTGGATTGAGGATGTTGTACACTCTAAATGAATTGAAAAGTCCACAGTTTATAAGATACAGCACTACTTTTTTTGTCCATTTCATCGTTTTCCTTAGAATGGAACGACACAAAAGGAATTGATCCACATGGTCAACGCCTTTCTTGTGGGCATTGTATTCCTTGATGCAGGTAGGTTTTACAATATTCTCTCCTGTTTTTCTATTTTTTTTTTTTTTCCTGTTGTCGAGACAGAAGTGTCATGGATCATTGATATCATTCGGACAACCTGCCTGTGTTTCCATGCTAGGAGAAGAATATCACCTTTTCTGGAAAATATTATGTCACCTTTCTTCATTCTTGATGTTTTCATTTGCACATTTGGCAGTAAACCTCTACTTTCCCTAATGGACAAGACACTGTGTTGATGTCTAAGGTCCATAACAGATGGCGCGCAAAACCTGAGAAAAGTCGTGAGTGGTACAAAAGGTATTAATCTGCTCTTTTTAGTCGTCATTTTCTGCTTAAGAACCTGTATTGACACCAGGTCTAAACCAGCCTTTGCATCCCAAATCTCACTACTAACCCAGTCTTCCCCATGCTTTTTTGTGGGCTTCAGGCACGGCTTCTCTTTTTTGTCTGTGAAATGAAGATAATACAGTCAGCCCTTCTACCCACAGGTTCCAAATCCACAAATGTGAAAGTATTTGGGGGGGAAAATACAGTATAACACCTGTTCATATAGCATTTACAGTGTATTGAGTATTGTAAGTAATCTAGAGATGATGTAAAATATACAGGAGGATGTGGGTAGGTCATTTGCAAATACTATACAAGGGACTTAAGCTTCTGCAAATTTTGGTATGGGGAGAGAACCAGTCCCCCCGACCCCCTATAGATACAAAGGGATGACTGTAGTACCCACGTGTGTAGCAAATGGCACAGGCAGTACCTGGCATTTTGTACCTACCTATGACGGTTACCTCTTCTGATTAGACTCATATCCCACCTCTTGGGTCATGCCATTTTGTCATGACACTGAAGAAACATTTCTTGAATACCTGTTGCAGATACGGAGAAAGGCAAATGCAGTCCTTTCTCCTCTGCTTTGCTTTCCAAGTTCAGCACAAGAGAACTCTTCTGTGAAACTAGAGATCATCTGGTTTGTCCTGTTGAATTTGTTTTTTCTTACTTGGAAAGTGAACTCTGCCTTCTGAGAGAGTGCCTTTCAGTCTTTTCCAGAAGCCTCACGCTGATGTCTGTGAAACCATTCCTGCAGTAATAGCCTGGGGGATGCTTTTCTTCCTGCTGAATTTTAAAAAATAATAGCTTTATTGAGATGCCATATAATACCATAAAATCCATCCACCCTTTTAAAATGTACAGTTTAGTGACCACAGTTTAGTGGTCTTAGTATATATTCACAGAATTGTGCAACCATCACCATCACTGCCGTCTAACATTAAAACATTTCTGAACCCTTCCTTCACCCTTATCTATGGGCGGTCACTCCCTATTTCCCTTTTACCCAGGCCCTGGTAACCCCTAATTTATCTGTTTTGCCTATTCTGGACATTTCATATTGGTGGTCTCATATGTGGTCTTTTGTGTCTGGCTTCTTTTCCTTAGCATAATGCTTTCAGAGTTCATTCATGTTGTAGAATATATCAGAACTTCATTCCTTTTTATGGCCACATAATATTCCATTGTATGATTAGACCACATTTTGTTGATCCAGTTATCTATTGATGGACATTTGCATGGTTTCCACCTTTCGTTATGAAAAATACTGCTGCGAACATTCGTGTACAAATTTTTCCATGAATGTATGTTTTCTCTTGGATCTATACTTAGGAGTAGAATTGCTGAATCATATTTTAACTCTGTATTTGACATTTTGAGTAACAGTTAGACTGTTTTCCAGTCCTATTAATATTCAGTTTGAAGATGAAGAAACGGCTTAGAGAGCTTAAGTGGGTTTTGCAAAGTCACACAATAATAATGTCAGCTTTGGATGTACGGAAGGTCTTCTGTGAGCCAAATTCTTGTGGGTGCAGTCTTGTGAGCAGGGGTGATGCCAGAACCAGGGCATGAGGTTTAACGGGTATTTTGTGGCTGGGACCCTTCCGCCCCACACACTTGGGTCAGAGTACACTAGTTGCTGCCATTAAGTGTCACCGCTCAGTTTTACCTTTTTTAGAGTGTGACAGCAACCTGAAAGGGAAAATCGTGAACAAACCAGGCAAATTAAAATACAACTTTTCATTTTTATTTGTCGAGAGAATTTAATTTGAACTTCTTGAAGTTAACCATTAAATCTTTTTTTAAAATTCCACATGTAATATATACAAGTCAAATGCTGGACAGAGGTTAAGTTATAAAAGTGAAAAATTTCAGAAAAGTCCAAATTGTTCCTAGAAATCTCTAAAAAGGTGCCTCACTGGAGACCAACATCCTACCCCAAAAAAGCTAATCTGGCATTGTTTATTTTCAGTTTTGGAATAAATTGTTATATCTTCAGTTGAGTACCAGATATAATCATTGGCTTGGGTTGAGGTGTAAGTCAGCAAGTATGCTAAAAGTCTAGTCAAAATACCCTTGGAAGAGAATCTCTTAGGTTTCCCATGAACATGCAGTAGAGATGATTTTGTTATAAAACCTATAGAGCAATATGTATGTGTAAATATATATACAGTAATGCTCACTATGTCAAGGGACCTTATTTAGAAATTATTCTAGTGTGTTGCTGCTTGGAACACTTTGTCAATTCTAGGAGGGTTCCAACTTGGCGATTCATCTTGTTTTTCATAGTTATCTTTGTAATTGAATTATCAGTTTCTCTAACTCTTCCTTGGTCTGTCCTCACTTAATTCTTCAACTTCTTCCTTGAGAGTTTGGAGAAAGCTATAACACGTTGGACAAGGCTTTTAATTTCTTTTTAATGGTCATGAAACCCTTAAGACCACTCACCTTCCCTCTCAGGCCGATGCATCCATTCCTTGATCCTTGATGTGATGCTGGCACTGAGCACAGAGGACACCTAGATGATCTTTTTTTTTTTGGTCTCTCGTGAAGGCTTGGAGACACAAAGGCTAAATGTGCGTATGATGTGGCTCCACTCTATCTTCAAGCACCAGATAAATGGTCAGTTGAAATGAAGTCCAGACCTAATACTGAGGGAGCAGTGGATTCACATCTCCCATCTCATTCCAGGGTATCTGCTGATAGAGTGAGCAGAAGCTCTTGCACCCTTTACATGTTATTCCCTCAGGTATGGGTAAGTTTTTCTAAGTTAAATGCATCTGCTGTGACTGTCCGCATCGCACAAAGTGCTCAACTTTACCTCATTTAGCCGTTATTGCATTGCAGCCGGTTTTGTTCCCTCTGACCTGCTTTCAGGTGTGCTATATGCTTGTTTTATCTCCTCAGGTTCATTGTAAAGCCCGGAAGGTGGGGGTACTGGCTTCAGCTTCCTTATGTCTCTTGCAGTGCTGGGTGCCCAGTTGGTAATTCCATAATCACTCAGTAACCTTTCAGCTTCTGTCTTTGAGAAATAGCTGTCACAGAAGTGGACAGATGCTGCCTGTAATTAAAGCAGAACCCAGAGAGAAGGGCATGGGCTTTGGAATTCAACAGACACTAGGTCATCCAGTGTTACCTCTCTTGGGGCCCTTTACAAATCTCTCTAACCCGGATCTAGTTGCTCATTGGTAAGATGGCACCACGAGTCCCATGGTAATAACGTAGCTGAGACCTGCGTGGCGCTGTGTGCCAGGGATTATTCTAAGCACTTAACTGTAGGTCTATTTATACCCTTATTTTGGAGGTAGGAAACTAAAGCACAGACAGATTCAGTAACTTTTGCCCAAATTCACACAGCTAGGAAGGGTTAAGTCAGTTCCAGCCCTTGCAGTCTGGCTTTAGAGTCCCTGCTCGAAGCCTCTAGCATTTTGTGGTATGTAGTAGACCCTAACTATCTGCTGCCATCATTATTACTTACTAGTTGACTGTAAAAATTACAAGATGATTGACCCAGTATTTAGAATGTTTTTCTGAGATCCTTTTTTGGAAAATGAAGTACTCTACTCACTAGATTTAATTTGTTGAAGACAGGATCTTTCTTGGTTTTATTTGTATAACCCTAGAACCTAACATTATTAGGATTTCCTGGCAGGTACTCAGTGAATGTCTGTTGGCTGATTGAAAGATTAGACGTAATCCTGATACGCAGAAATCCTATTGTGCTTGCTCTCTGGAGACCTAGCATTGTGACTTTGGACATGTCACTAGGCTTCAGTGTTGTTAGCTATAGTAGAAATAATACCACTTCCTGGGGACTCCTGTGAGGATTAATTGTAGTAAAAGGTGAATGTGATTTGCACCACTCATATGAAATGTTCCTTCTACTCTTGTGTCTTTTGGTTTATTGCTTTATAAATATTGTTTTTTCTCCACAGACCACAAAGTTTTCTGAGCCTAGGTATAAACATACTTTTTTGATCAATGTGGTTATTGACTGATTGTTTCTTTCTGTTGTCTACTGTTTAAAGAAGAGTTCTCCCTGAAAAATGGCAGAAGCCGTTTTCCACGCCCCAAAAAGGAAAAGAAGAGTGTATGAGAATTATGAGTCTCCATGGCCGATCCCTTTTGATCAGGACCAAAGTCCTAGGAAAGAATTCAGAATATTCCATGCCGAAATGATTAACAACAATGTGATTGTGAAGAATGCAGAGGACATCAAACAGCTCTATGGGAAAGTAAGTGCAGGCGGCCGTGGTGTGGTTACTTTCTAACAACCCTGAGCAAGCAGTCCTCCTCCCTTCTTCCCATTCCATCCATCCACTCCTAACGGTCTTTCCTTGCAGTTTGGTCCAGTGTAAGGACAGTACGATTTAAATCAAGTGACCCAGAGCCATACATTGTGAGGGTAATGAAATGACACATGGAGCGAGTGCCCCCAGCTACAAACCTATGTTTCAGCCATGAAGTAGGGGCAATGGGTTGACCTTTTTTGTCTTTGAGTTATCAAAGCAATGCATGCTCATTGTAAAAATGATAGTATTTATGGAAATGTAATAAGTAAAAAGTGAAAATTTCCACCCACTCCCTTTCCACTCCCATAGGTAACCTCAGAGTGGCATATTGTTCTAGCTCATGAACCAGTCAGATGAGACTTTGGAATGTAGCTCCTTATCTGTTCTCTCTCCTGGTTGGGGACCTCTTCTTAAATGAGGAAAAGTTCTAGTCTTTACTGTTTTTCAGCAATGATAGCTTTGGTTAAGATTGGGAGCTTTTTATTTTTTTGTGATTTTTCCATAGTCTGTTCATTGCTGGGGGCATTTTTTAAAACAGCTTTATTGAGGTATAATTTACAAGCATAAAATGTACCCATTGTAAGTGTACAATTCAGTGATTGTCATAAATTATTAGAGTTGTGCAACCCTCACCACAATCCAGTTTTAGAACATTCCCTTCACCACAGAAAGTCCCCTTGTGTTTATTGCACTTAATCCCCACTCCCAGCCCAAGGCAGCTGCTCATCGGTTTCGTGTCTCTACAAATGTGCCTTCTCTAGACATTTCATAGAAAAGTAGGAGGCACTGACCCTAGTGGGGTGGGAGTCTGAGTAGGCCAATGGCACCGTCTTCCCATGGCTTAGCAGCAAGGCTTTCATTCACAGTATGAAACGTTAAGCAGGAGGCTTAATAAAGTGCTGTACACATTATTTATTCTAATTGTTAAATCTGAGTGGGGGTAAAGGGTGTTTGATTTTAGTTTTCTGTGTGTTTAAATATTTTATAATTAAAGGGAGACATATATGTCGTCTTTGGCATCAGCAGGAATGAGAGGAATACTTCAATTCTGGAGTACAGAGGAATCCAAGAAACGCTTTGTGCCTGGTGGGCATGGCTCCTGCTTGCAGGAGCCGCTCCTGAACCCCACGAGGTGAGGCAGCTCGGCCCCTGCCTGCCCTCAGTCTGTGAGGCTTAGACTGAAATCATTAGTTAGGGGAGAAATGAGGTGTGCTAAAAACTTAGTAGTACTCTAAAAACAATCAGAGAAATGATATGCTGAGAATGTCATTAGTAATTGTTATATAACCAAAGAGAAAATGAAAAGTGGGGTGAACCTTTTGTGAACCTAAATAGTTATAGTCAGCCCTCTGTGTCTGTGGGTTCTACATCCATAGATTCAACCAACCACGGGACAGAAATATTCAGGGGAAAAAAGTTGTGTCTATACCAAACACATACAGGCTTTTTTTTCTTGTCACTATTCTTTAAACAATACAGTATAAAAACTATTTATATAACATTTATGTTGGATTAGGTATTAAAAGTAATCTAGAGATGATTTAAAGTATATGGGAGGATATGCAAAAACTATGCTATTTTATATCAAGAACTTGAATATCCATGGATTTGGGCATCGATGGGAGGTTCTAGAACAAATCCTCTTTGGAAACTGCTGGACAACTATAGATTCTACCTTAGCTAAAAAATTGGTAACTAAATGTGAACTTTCTTTTCTCTCTTCCTGGAAGGGTTATTTCGGAAAAGGTATTCTTTCAAGAAGCCGTCCAAACTTCACAATTTCAGATCCTAAGCTGGTTGCTAAATGGAAAGGTAAACTTGTACATCATTTGGTTCATATTCTTTCATTTTTAATCTCATACCTCAGTAAGATTCTAGAGAATTAATGTGTATGCTGGCAATTCTGCCAAAAATAGCAGCAAGGGTAATTCGAGTCAAAGCAAAAGGGTTCTTATGATTGGTGAAAATGTGTTTTATTTCTACAATTATCAAAAGTGTTTTTCATTGCAATGCGGTAGGTATTGGTAACTGAGTACTTGTTCGGCTGTGGTACTATGCAAAATGAGTTTCGTATTTTATTTCCAGAATTAGAATTTACAATAACCATGACATTGACATATTTGTTAAAGCAAACTAATGTTTTAGTCCTCACTTGCTGGTTCTCTTTCCTTTAATTTACAAATCTTTTAGTGTATTTCTCTAAGGAACTCTCAAACACTCATGATAATTACTTAAACAATACAAGTAGGTTAAAACATAATTAGGATTTTTTAAATGTTCTATTTTAAGAAAATATACAGATTAAAACTGCTCTACTATACCATATAAACAATTATGCAGAAATCCTAAAGTTTGACAACACGCCCCATTCGTGAGGCCCTGAGAAAGAGACGTTTTTAGGCGTTGCTGGTGGGAGTGCAAAGAGTGCCGACCTTACAGAGGGGAATTTAGCAATGTCTATCGAAATTTAATCCCCTAAATGTTCTCTATGATAAATTATATATATATTTACTTTTTTTTCTTTCATTCCCCTCTCCCCTTAATCCCTGGTAATCTTTATGTTTTCTGTCTATGAATTTACCTCTATTCTAGATATTTCATAGATAAGTAGAATGATAACGATATTTGTCCTTTTGTGTCTGGCTTCTTTAACTTAGCATAATGTTTTCAGGATTCATCCCTGCCATGGCATGTATCAGAACTTCATTGCTTTTTATGGCTGAATAGTATTTCTCTGTATGGATTTAGCACATTTTGTTTATCTATTCACCTGTTTATGGACACTTAGGTTATTTCTACATCTTGGCTATTGTGAATAACACTGTTGTGAACATTGGCATAAAAGTATCTATTTGAATGTCTACTTTCAGTTTGTTTGGTTATATACCCAAGAGTGGAATTACTGGATCGTATGGTAATTCTGTGTTTAACTTTTTGAGAAACCACCAAACTCTTTCCACACTGCCTGCACCATTTTACGTTCCCACCATCATTGCCCCAAGGATTCCAATTTCACCACATCCTTGTCTATGCTTTTTTTCCTTTTTTTTTTTTTTTTTTAAATAATAGTCATTCTAATGGGTGTGAAGTGGCAGACGTTTTTCATTTTAATGAAGTCCAATTTATCTGTTTTTTTTCTTTCATTTCTTGTGGTTTTGGTATCTTATTTAAGAAACCATTGTCAAATCTAAATCATGCAGATTTTCCTTTGTTTTCTTCTAAGAGTTTTATAGTTTTCACTTTTAAGTTTAGGTCTTTGGTCCATTTTGAGTTCATTTTCGTATAAGATACTGTTTTACCTGTGGATATTGAGTTGTTCCAGTATATACATTTACTTTTAACCCAGCAATCCCACTTCTAGAAATTTATCTTAACGATACATTTGATGCAAAAATATAAAAAGAAATAGCACAAGGCTATCCATTTCAACACTGTTTGTAATACGCAAAGACTGGGAACAACCCAAATGTCCATCGGGAGAGGACCATTTGTGTAAACTATAGCACATTTATATAATGAAGTACTGTGGAGCTGACATAGGAACAAAGGATCACTAGGATATATTGTTAAGTGAAGAGAGCAAGGTAAAGGAAAGTGCACGGTGTGCTGTGGTTTATCTAAAAAGGAGGAAATATAAATATATATTTTTTTAATAGAAGGATAAACCATAATTTTTTTAAATGCCTATGGGAAGGGATAAAACAGGATGAAGAAAAATGTGAGATTTTGTAGATTTGACTTTGAAACCTTGTCAGAGTATTGCATATTTATAAAGCAAGTTAAATTTTAAAATGTAATTTTTTAAATAGAAATGAAACAACTGAATGCTTATATCAAGTTGGTTATATAATCATACAGGGAGAAACTATTTTGAGTAACTTTAAAACAGTGATTTGACTGTTCAGCCCTAATGGGATAGACTTTATGTCAGTTGTCTTTTATCACAATAATGCTGCTTAGTGAACTACCCCAAAATTCTTGGGTTTTAAACAATAGCCATAGTGCCTACTAGTCTACAGGTTTTCTGGATGGATGTGCTCACTTTCCTAAGGTGTTCAAGCTGAACATCTATTCTAAGCCTTTAATGCACGCAGAGGAGGCTGAGTTTGGGAAAGGAGAGACCACTTGCCTCTCTGATTAGAATCAGAGAGGACCAGGATGAAAACCCAGACCATTAGGTAACCTGATTCTTCCCAGTTGATGCGCAGAACTCCTTCCTGGTGCTGTGCTGTGGAGTCAGAGAAAGAGGTTTTCACAAAGGCCTTTCCTTGTTCACTTCTTGACAAATCCACACCCAAAACTAGCACTGCCATCAAGTTTACTTCTCCAGTCATTTCTTTATGCACACATGAGGAGCTTTCAGTGAAGACAAGAGAATGGAGGTAGAACGCCTGCCTCTAGGACCTCTACATTCTAATCTGAGATTTGGAATGAGAGTTCAGAGAGGTTTCCTGTCACATGCCGTCACTGCTAGCTGAGCGCAGAGTTGGGATTCTGAGGTCCTATCTAAGCCCAGCAAGAGTGATGAGATCCACAGCAGCACCTGTAGGCAGGGTGGGTGCAGGAAGGGTGGTATGCAAAGCTAGTGTTTGCCGACACTGACTGGGCAATGTTAACCCTTGGGGGTGTGTGATTTTGTGACTCTTGGTTCTCTTTGTTATTCATGGGTTTTTAGTGTTTTTTCCCCCCTTAAAGGAAATTGTCTGAAACTAATAGAACTTCCTTGTTCTTGTTCTTGTACAGATACGAAGACAAACATGCCTATCATCCCGTCAGAGAAGTAAGTCACGATCAACTTTGGCTTTGGTCAAAATAATGGTTTAAATTAGATCTGTTTTTAGGTAGTCTTGTCCAATGTGCCAGTCCAGTCCACACTTTCTCTTCTTTTTTTTTTTTTTGGTAGTAGATGTATCCTTGAAAATTATGTCTGAATTTAATGTGGATCAAATCATTTTTGAAATGCATTAAGTTTAGTGTTTGTTTAAATAATACTTTGCTAGTTGAATTCCTTCCAATATATGAATAACTATCCTGTAAAGGTCCTGTTATTAAGTCCTCAGATGCTTGGATTTAGGTTCCAAGCTGGCATCCTGCCCTGTGTGGACACAGATGGTCCTGTCTCCTTCCCTGCCAGAGACCTTTCTTCATTCATGCCTAAATGTTCCCAGAACATTCTCCCTGACCCTGAAAGCACACACATACTGCCTGGCTGACTGCTGTACCTCCTCGGTCCACATCACCTCCTGGGTTTCTCTCCTCACCACCACCCCTTTGCTGACCTGAGTGCTCCTTCTCTGGCTCCTGCAGAGGCTGCTTTGGCACACGGCTCTCAAGTCATCCCTCACACAGGGGTTTGGACTCTCAGTCCTTGGAGAGCAGGGACCAGGCCGTACACCTCTCTATGGCTGCACACTTTGCAGTCCTTTGGTAAGACTTTGGTATTAACTACATCTCCATCCATCCCAGACCTTATTGTCCCTATGGTGCAGTTCAGATCACAGCTCGTCCATGAAACCTTGTAAAACTAAAATCCACAGTGATTTTTTCGTCTTGTTTCTAGCACATACTGGCAGCATCCAACGGCTCCTTTTTGGTGACGTGCCAGGTAACCCCATGGCCAGCAGAGTGGCAAGGAGACAGCAGCACCAGGGAGGTCTCGATGGCCATAACCCCAGGCTGGGGTCGGGTGGGGTTCTGCCCTGTGGGAGAGGCCTGGTCAGAACCTGGCAGAGCCCCTGTCCCATGTGGGCTACAGCGCAGGTGTATTGCCGCAGCTGAGACTTAGGATTCAGAAACAGCGCGAGCCTGCCCATCCTCATTGGGCTGGCCATAAAGAGAGCATGGGGTCAAGCCCGTTTGAGTATGTGGGAGATTCTGGATGGGGAGGTGGCCACCTCCCTGAACAGCAGCCCTTTGTAAGCACTACAGTGTAGCATTCCAAGAAGTTTTATTGATCCTTGTATTAATTTCCTAGGGCTGCCCTAACAAAGTACCACAAACTAAATGCCTTAAATAACAGGAATTTATTCTTTCATAGTTTGAGAAGCCAGTCCAAACTCATGTCAGCAGGGCCACACTCCCTCAGAAGGCTCTACAAGAGGATCCTTCCTTGCCTGCCTTCACGTCTGGTGTCTCTCAGCAACCCTTGGTGTCCCTTGGCTTATAGATGCATTGCTCTAGTCTCCGCCTCCATCAGCACATGGTGTTCTCCCTTGTGTGTCTCTGTCAAAATTTACTCTTTTAAGGACATTAGTCACTACATCGTCATCTTAAGTTGATTCCATTTGCACAGACGCTATTTCCAGATAAGGTCATATTCTTAGGTACTAAGACTTAGGACTTAAACATATTTTTTGGGAGAGGCCACAATTGTCATACGTGTTTTTATTAAATGCAGTCCTGGAGATTATCCAGCTATTCATTATCCAAGGCCCTGCAGTCACACAGTTGCTCTGGGAAACAAAATGACAATATGAAATACTAACAGTAAGCAGGTCTCGTATAAACTCAACCTACACTCCTCCCTCCTTAACGCTTCTGATATGCCTTTTGTGTTACCCTAGTTGACTTTTTTCTTCAAGACTAATCTAACTGGAAGATTCTCATTTTTTAATCGCCTTGCCTGGACTTAGATCACTTTCACTGACTGCATGAATCCTGCATCTTTTTTGCAAGATCCAGATGTTCGATCTGCAGTGAATTTACGTTACCATAACAAAGGAAAAAGTGACATAGACTTGACACATAGCGACAGGATAGGAATGCTGCTTAAAGGGAGAGGTGCTTGTGTGGGGATTAATTTTTAAAAAGAAATTTTCAGGTTACAGTTCGTTTCCGTGTATGAATTTAAGCATGTCTAAAGATGTCATCAGTAAATTCTATCAGCAAATAATGTCCACCCCCCAAAAAATCAATACTTGATTCATTATTTGTTCATATAATCTAAATTCTGTTGAATACAAGAAAAGTATTTAGTTCTGTATTTTAGGCTAATTTTCCAACTGAAATGTTTGTCATAATTGTTTCTTTACTAGTCAATCTAAACTTCTGATTCCTGTTTCAAATGCATTTGCTCTAATTGGCCTTTTTCCAACAATAGCTGTCTTTTGGTGATGAGAACCTTCTGTGTAACCCTTCCTGGACGTGAGCGTCAGGACTCTCTGGTGATGCCTTTTAGGGGGCTGACGCAGGTGGGGGTGTGTCCCTGAAGGACCAGCCCTGGAGGAGTGCTCGTCGCTCTCCTTGTCGTCTTTATTCAGCCAGCATTTACTGGGGGCTGCCTGTGTGTCCAGCATTGAGTCGGTGCTTGGAGATTCAAGAGCAAGAAAAAGATCTAGTTCCTATTCTTGAGGGCTTTACGGCCTAGTGGGAGAGGAGAAGTAAACAGTCGTGCCATGTGTGCAGGTGTCGTGACAGAGGTATCATCCTCCTCATAGCCAGCAGGCGCCAGCTGCTGCAGCGGTGCCAGTTCCCTGTCTGTGTGCTTTACTTGCATTATCCCGTTTCATCTTCTCAAGAAACCTTTGAGGATAGGCGCTGTAGTCTTTTCCATCTCATAGATAAGGGAACTCAGTGGTTAACCAGCTTGCCCAAGATTATGTGGGCTGAGCTCCAGAGCCTGAGAGTAGGTAGCACATAATGAGAACAACAAAATAGCTGTCAGTGCCAGCATCTCCTGAGTGTATTCCTGTGCTAGGTGCTGTGTTAATGATGGGTCTGTGTATTCTGTCGGTGAGTCCTCACATAACTCCTGTGAGGTCCATCTTTAACAGCGAAGAAACTGAACCATGAGGAGGTTGTTATGCTCAGGTCAGGACTGAGCAACCTGGTTCCAGGCCTATGCTCTCAACCACTTTGCCGTGAGCTTCCAGGGGTAAGTGGGCATTACTAAGATGGCAAGGGTGCTCTGTGCAAATGGGAGAGGTGTGTGCAAGGGCGTAGAAACAGAAGTGCATATGAGGCCGGGCACGGTGGCTCACGCCTGTAATCCTAGCTCTCTGGGAGGCCGAGGTGGGCGGATCGTTTGAGCTCAGGAGTTCGAGACCAGCCTGAGCAAGAGCGAGACCCCATCTCTACTATAAATAGAAAGAAATTAATTGGCCAAATAATGTATATAGAAAAAAAATAGCCGGGCATGGTGGCGCATGCCTGTAGTCCCAGCTACTTGGGAGGCTGAGGCAGAAGGATTGCTTGAGCCCAGGAGTTTGAGGTTGCTGTGAGCTAGCCTGACGCCACGGCACTCACTCTAGCCTGGGCAACACAGCGAGACTCTGTCTCAAAAAAAAAAAAAAAAAAAAGAAGTGCGTATGTTTGCAGGGAGGCCATCCTGTGTCCTCGCTGCCCTGCAGGGCTGTGCTTTTCGCCAGTCATGCTGGTCACGGCTACCCCCTCTTCTGCACGCTCCTCCTCATGCTTTTTGCCTTTTACTTCTCACATTCCTCTCCCTGTGGCTTCTCCAGCGTGTTTGAGGGCGATTTCAGCAGGACTTGGCTGTTTAAGGTGTCGCCAGCCCATGAGAGTATGCCTTCAGTCTCACTCAGAGGCTTTCTTCTACACGCTCCTGCAGCCACGTCCGCTTTGAGCTTCCTTAGGGATCCTCTGAGATCATGAAGAGGCAGGAATGCAAGCCTGGTTCTGGCATGTGGCAGAAGAGCAGAGAGGTAGAGGGGCCAGTGGGCTCTGCTCAGAGCCGCACAGAAGGGCCAGCCCCAGCACCCTGAGCTCCTAAGGCCAGCCCATCCCTACACCACTGCCTCTGCTTTCAGAACAGCTAGTTAAAATGTACATTTCCATTCATTAACGTGTTATTTCTTAATACAATACGTATTCAGTCAAACTGATTTATTTTTCAAGCCACCCCTAAAAATTCCCTGATAATATAGTAGCAAATGTAATATTTAGCACTCCCTATGTGCTATGCACTTCGTATGTCTTGTCTCATTTAATCCTTGCTGCCACCCCAGGAGGTACAGTTACCCCTGGTTTGTAGATGAGTACTGAGCCTTAGGGAGGCAGGGTCATGCAGCTAGTACAAGAACGTGATGGAGCGAGTGCAGGAACCCGCGTCTGCCTTGACTGCTCTACCACAAAAGCACAGAGCAGTGCCATGTGTCCTCACTTGGCTCTGCATCTTCTGCTCAGAGGAGGAACTGTTGAACCTTTTAATTCAGGGGTTTCACATGTTTTGAGTCAAGGAATTTGACAAAAGTTGTGGGTCCCTTCCACAGAAAAATATACACTGACACAAAGATTTGTGTTCAAATAAAGGAGACACATGGACCCTATAGAGCCAATGCTTTTTTGATATGAGGAGCTAAGATTCTTTCTAGATCTCTCAAATGAAAGTCCTTTTAACTGTATGCATGAGGGGCTGTGTCACAGGTAGGAAGACACCCTGCTGTTTTGAGGGCAGCTACATTTGTTTCCTGTTACAAAAGTAATACATAGCAAGGTCCCTTGAGGTGGTAGTGCTGTTATCCCCATTTTATGTGGGGAAGCTGAAGCACAGGGAAGCTAAGTGATTTGCATTGTCACACAGGTATAAGTGAGAGAATGTACAATACCACAGTCACTACATCCTACCCACCTCTCGGCTATTAGGGTAGCCTTGCCAGGTTTTAATCTTCGCGGTACAATTCTTAATATGAAGGAATGCATGCTCATCTCTATATGGGATAAATAGGGTGTGGACAGTTTGGGAGTTCTTAGGAATCAGGATTAAGCAGCCACAAATCTCTTTTTAGGTATAGCAGACACCAATTTCCTTATTTAATTGTGTGAGATTTGGCAGTTTGTTTCTAAACCAAGACATGTTCAATCAGATGATTGAACATAAACATCTAAGGCAAAATAAGGTGAAAAGTAAAATTGCCTCTGCCTTCTCACAAGCTACATGTTGTCTTAGGTGCTTTTCAGAGTAATCACTATATGAAGAGGCAAAAAGTACCTGAGCTTCACATTGTCTTTGGCCTTCTGATCTTCAGATCTCCAATATATGGTAGTTTTTACGTTATGTAAACATATCCCAGCAGCCTTGTTAGGCATGGACACTTTTTCTCTAGGGCAGAATCTTGTTGTCTATAATTTTTTGTAACTTGGGAAGTGTTTAGGTGTTCCCTTCAAGTTTTAAAAACTTAACATATGTTAAGTTTTCTTAACTTTCTCATTAAAATGTATTCTGAAAATTATGGGTAAAAGTTCATTTCTATTATAATATTGGGAGTGTGTTTGTGTGTGTGTGTATATATATATATTTATATACCATTTATTTCCATATTCAGTGAAGAGATTATTAGATACTGTGAGGAATAGTTATTGAAATTCTCATTTTGCTTTCCACTACTAAACAAAGGCTGTTTATATAATGAATGGACTATCTCTCTGAAAACATTGCGATATCCAAAATATAAAATAATGCAAATACTGATAAAGGATGGCATTTTCTCTATTTACCTAAATTACTTGGTCCACTAGTTTTAATTTATGTAAATTTTCATACTTTGTTAAATGGGGGTTAATTTTTTTTTCAAATCAAGCAAATAAAATATAAAGAAGAAATATCTTTACCTATTATCCACCATTCAGTAAGACTGCTGTAAACATTTTGGCATACCACCTTCCAATCTTTTTTATATGTCTTTTTTTGTTGTTTTTACTAATACTGTTTCTGTCTTGCAGGTATCAGCATCGTGTAGAATGGGCAGCAAAACTCATGCGTAGACAGGGGCAGAATGAGAGTACCGTGCACAGAATACTTGAGGATTACATAAAACCACTTGAGTATCCTCATATAAATAGAAATGAAGAGGTTCATTTGCCTGATGAGCTCAACTCTGAAATGGTTCCCGCCATGGAAGGCACAGCAGGGAGAGAGAAACTTTCTGTGACGAATGGAGACTCTGGACAGTCAGATGCTATGGAGGATCTGAGAGAGCCGTCAGACTGCCTGCAGGAGGGCTCTGGGCGGGACCCACCAACGACAGGCAGCTACCATGACCGCATGGCAGACAACGACGCACTTCCGCCCCAAGTCTGTTGCTGCAAACCAGATGCTGTCATCCTCCAGCGTGGCCCTCACCCTGAGCATGGCAGCAAACACGCGTGTGTCCTCTGTGCGGGGGAGAGAGGGCCTGACCACGAGTATGTGCTTGTGGAGGAAGTGGTGTGTGACAGGAACGAGAGTGAGGATGCCCCAAATGAGGAAGTAAGTAGAAGAAAATAAATGACTTCCTCCAAAGCCATCTGTTTCCGGAGATGCTGGCTAGCAGGGAAGCCTGTTACCTGTAGCTGGTGGCTGGCCGGGTGTGAATCTTATCTGAGAGAACCAGCAGGCAAATCTTTTTTTCTTTTTTCTTTTTTTACAATACTAACCCAACAGCATGTGAATCTTGGGAATTTGTAAGAAAATGTTTATTTTAAAATACAGTTTCTTCTGTGTGACATAGAGTACTTCCATTTGTTCTGTATATGTTTTATTTCTTTCTCTTTAGTTGGTACAAAGAAAGAAACTAATATGCAGAAGAAATCCATATAGGATCTTTGAGTATTTGCAACTCAGCCTAGAAGAGGTATGTTTTCAACATGTTATCACTTCAGCTGTTAGCCTCTGGGCCTGGGTAACATCACATATGTGAACCTACCTCAGTGTGGTTCCGTTTGTAATTCAGTAATTGAATATTGTAATTCAGTATTGAAATCACCGTGGGCAGCCTCCATATAGGCCTGCTCAGCATTTATTTCCTCATTTTTAAGATAAGTGTTTGGAATTTCCCTGTGTCATTCCACAGAGGATTCAAGGGGTTTATCTGAGCATTTCTTTTCTCATCAAGATTTCATATTGGCTGGATGTTATGTTAATTTTCACCAGCTTTTTAAAAAAATACAGCTTTGTTGAGATGTCATTCACATACCATACAATTCATTCATTTAAAGTGTTCAACTCATTGTTTTTTAGTAAATTCATGGAATTTCACCAACTTCTTTTTATTTTTTATTTTTTTCAAGAAAATAGGCCAGGCAAGGTGGCTCACGCCTGTAATCCTAGCACTCTGGGAGGCCGAGGCGGGCAGATTGCTTGAGGTCAGGAGTTGGAAACCAACCTAAGCAAGAGTGAGACCCCATCTCTACTAAAAATAGAAAGAAATTAATTGGCCAACTAAAAATATAGAAAAAAAATTAGCCAGGCATGGTGGCACACGCCTATATCCCAGCTACTCAGGAGGCTGAGGCAGTAGGATTCCTTGAGCCCAGGAGCTTGAGGTGGCTGTGAGCTAGGCTGACACCACGGCACTCTAGCCTGGGCAACAAAGTGAGACTCTGTGCCCCTCCCTTCAAAAAAAAAATGAGAGTACAAACATTTTGGTTGCACTTTATATCTTTGCTTCTCTCTAGCTAGGGTTAAAGGTATGCCCTTCCCCTCCACAATGCTCACCACATCCCTCAGATGTGGGTCTACTCCCCCAACCCCCGAATCCCTGGTGAACACCACCACCATTTGAGCACCACAGTGTTAATCAGTCAGTACCTATTGATGGCGAGGATATGTGGAGCCCAATCTCCCAATCTTGTGTCACCTCACTTTGGATAACGGGCTTAAGCTCAATCCAGGATGATGTAAGTGGTGCTAGCTCACTGTCATTTCTTAGAATTGAGTAATATTCCATTGTAAACATATACCAAATTTTAATAATCCACTCATGAATTGACAGACACTTGTGTTGTTTCCACGTCCTTGCAATAGTGAATTGTGCTGCCATAAACATTCAGGTGCAGATGTCTTTATTATAGAATGTCTTATGCTCTTTTGGGTAGATGCCTAATAATGCTATTGCTGGACAGAATGGTATTTTCTATTTTTAGCTCCTTGAGGTATCTCCAAATTCTTTTCCACAAAGGTTGCACTAATTTGCAGTCCCACCAGCAGTGTAAGGATGTTCCTGTCTCCACATCCTCGCCAGCATTTGTTGTTTTGGGATTTTTTTGATAAAGGCCAATCTCACTGGGGTTAGGCGATATCTCATTGTGGTTTTGATTTGCATTTCTCTAATGATTAGAGATATTGGGCATTTTTTTATATGTTCGCTGGCCATTATTCTGTCGTCTTTGGAAAAGTTTCTGTTCATTTCCATTGCCCATTTCTTGATGGTTGTTTGATTTTTTTCTTGTTAATTCTTTTGAGTTCTAGATAGATTCTTGTTATCAGAACTTTATTGGAAGCGTAGAGAGCAAATATTTTCTCCCATTCTGTAGGTTGTCTGTTTGCTCTAATGATAGTTTCCTTGGCTGTGCAGAAGCTTTTTAATTAGATCAGATCCCATTTGTTTATTTTTGTTGCTGTGGTGATTGCTTTGGGGGTCTTCTTCAGAAATTCTTTGCCTAGGCTGATGTCTGAAAGGGTCTTCCCAACATCTTCTAGGATTCTTAAGATTTCTTGCCTTAGGTTTAAGTCTGTTATCCATCTTGAGTGGATTTTTGTGAGAGGTGGGGATCCAGATTCACTCTTCTGCATGTAGCTATCCAGCATTCCCAGCACCATTTATTGAAAAGAGATTCTTTTCCCCAAGGTATATTTTTGTCTGCTTTATCAAAGATTAGGTCACCATATGCAGATGGTTTCATCTCTGGAATCTCAGTCCTGTTCCAAAGATCAGTGCCTCTGTTCTTGTGCCAGTAACAGGCTGATTTGATTATTATTACTTTATAGTACAGCTTGAAGTCAGGAAGACTGATGCCTTCCACTTTGTTCTTTTTACTTAAGATTGCTTTGGCTATACGAGGTTTTTTCTGGTTCCAAACAAACATATTTAGTGATTCTACAGAAGGAAATAAATCTATTTACTTAATTAGCAAGTTACTATGCGATCTGAGTCATGCGTCATGATGTAAAATGTAGTGAAATCTAGAGTTTCACCAGCATGGTTCTTGGTGTATATATAGGTCTCAGGAAGTGCTTATGGAGTGCATCTGTGTTAGTAATTTGATAACTCTGCCCACAAGAAAGCAATTGTGTCTCCACATTCTGGTCTGTGCTTGCTTCCTTGCAGAGAGGCCAGTGATACAAAACATAGACTTTCAGAGCAGGAAAGGATATTTGGAATTATTTATCTCTTCATTTTATAAATGAGACAGCTTACTCTGCTATGAAATACTATAGCTGGTATCTATGTGTGACAATTTAATTTGAACTAATTAAAATTGAATAAAATTCAAAATTTCATTTCTCGGTTGCACCAGCCACATTTCAAACACTGAGCAGCCGCATGTGGCCAGTGGCTACTGTTGGACAGCACGCACGTGGAACATGCCCAGCATTGCGAAGAGCTCTATCAGACAGCACTGTTGGTACCTGTTCTCTAGAGGTGTGACCTCTCAGAGCCTCAGTCAGATTTCTTCTCTATAAAGTGGGGGCTATCCAACACCTCCTTCTTAGGGTAATGCTCTGGAAATTAAATAACACATGTAATGGGTTCAGCACAGTGCCTGGTTTATAGTAAATGCTCAGTAAATGTTAGTGCCTGCTATTTTTGTCATTATTATTACTTGCAAAAGTTATATGGTAGGCCAAGCACAGTGGCTCACGCCTAAAATCCTAGTGCTCTGGGAGGCCAAGGCAGGAGGATCACACAAGGTCAGGAGTTCAGAACCAGCCTGAGCAAGAGCAAGACCCCATCTCTACTAAAAATAGAAATTAATTGGCCAACTAAAAATATATAGAAAAAATTAGCCAGGCATGGTGGCGCATGCCTGTAGTCCCAGCTACTCGGAGGCAGAGGCAGAAGGATTGCTTGAGTCCAGGAGTTTGAGGTTGCTGTGAGCTAGGCTGATGCCAGGGCACTCTAGCCCAGGCAACAGAGTGAGACTCTGTCTCAAAAAAAAAAAAAAAAGCTATATAGTAGCTTGTTGAAACTCTCTTTTATAATCAAAAAAATATCCACTGGATACTTACTGTGTGCCAAACACTGAGCTAAGTATTAGCAATACAGAAATAAACAGAATATGACTCCAGTCCTAAAGATAGCCCAGAAATCATTACAGTTCAATGGAATGGGCACAATGTGGCATATGGGTTGTGTTGGTCTTTTTTTTTTTTTTTTTTTAGACAGAGTCTCACTTTGTTTCCCAAGCTAGAGTGCCATGGGGTCAGCCTAGCTCATAGCAACCTTAAATTCCTAGGCTCAAGCAATCCTGCTGCCTCAGCCTCCCAAGTAGCTGGGACTACAGGCATGTGCCACCATGCCCGGCTAATTTTTTCTGTATATATTAGTTGGCCAATTAATTTCTTTCTATGTATAGTAGAGATGGGGTCTCGCTCTTGCTCAGGCTGGTTTCGAACTCCTGACCTTGAGCAATCTGCCCGCCTTGGCCTCGGCCTCCTAGAGTGCTAGGATTATAGGCGTGAGCCACCACACCTGGCTGGATTGTGTCAGTCTTGCTCCTCCTGTATCCTTGGGCCCAATGCTGGACATCTGTTAGGTGCTTAATAATTATTTGTTACACGAACGAAGGTACAAGGTAGGGAATTTGCACAGAAGCTGGTGGAAACCATCAGGGCCAGAGCTGAGGTGGAAGACTTTACAGCCTCATGATAGCTGAGAATATTAAAGGATAAATGGGGGTTGCCATGTGGACACGGGGTAGCATGGCCCGTCCCAGGCAGCACAGTCTTGGAAGTGGCAAAGGAGGGCCAGAGCATGGAGGCTGCATTTATATGTAGGGATCTGGCCCAGTACTGGTGGAAACAGGGGTTCTACGGGGGAGTGGCAGTGGCCAGAACTAGATGGAAGATGGGCTGGAGGCCTGGGCCATCCGGAGCCTGCCAGCCTCTCCATTCTGGCCAGTGGCAACAGTAGGCAGAGAATATTGTGTGTCAGACACTGGGAGTTCAGCCCCATTCTTCCAGTTGACCAGGTGCTGTTTTTTATCAATAACTTTTAAAAAACTGGCCGGGCGTGATGGCTCACGCCTGTAATCCTAGCACTCTGGGAGGCCGAGGCAGGTGGACCACTTGAGCTCAGAAGTTCGAGACCAGCCTGAGCAAGAGCAAGACCTCGTCTCTACTAAAAAAAAGAAAAAAAAATAGAAAGAAATTAGCCAACTAAAAACATATAGAAAAAAAAATTAGCCTTGCATGGTGGCGCATGCCTGTAGTCCCAGCTACTTACTTGGGAGGCTGACGGAGAAGGATCGCTTAAGCCCAGGAGTTTGAGGTTGCTGTGAGCTAGGCTGACGCCATAGCACTGTAGCCTGGGCAAGAGAGTGAGACTCTGTCTCAAAAAAAAAAGCTGCAGCTGTCTGATGCCTCCTCTTGAACACCCCATGAGGAAAGGCAAGAGTAATAGGAGATGAAGTTGCTTTGCATTCTTGAAAGTTGTTTGGTGCCTGAGAACGTTCCAGAGACGTGTCACAGAAGTTTTCAAGGAGCATACAGTTAAACCTAGCTCTGCTTCTCAGTTCTGTTTTGGCATATTTACTTCGAATGAATCACCCATGTTTGGCACACGACTTGTACAGCTTATATTTTGGCCAGGAACGGGGGCATCCGTTAGAGCTGGAATGCGGTCTCGCCCATGCTTGGCAATACACAGCAGCTCTCCTAAGGGATGGAGAATGATAATGCCATAGTTGACTTGACTAAAGATCTGCTCAGCACTGAGAAGAAGCTTTTGGTCTTTGACCAAAATTTGGATGTGCAACCTGGTAGGGGTGTTTTCATGCCTCTGCCGTGACTCATTCAGAACAGACACTGACATTTTGACAGAGCAACTGAAGAGCTGTGAATTGCAGTTACACAGTTATTTCTGAAGACTTCTTCTCTGTCCTGCGTTTGCACCCTTCCATAGACAAGCACACACACGCCAGCGCTCATGTGCTTTTTAATTAACGAGCTCCAGTGAATTTTCTACATGAAGAAAAGGAGTATGCCAGGTTGGGGTGACCACAGTGAGCTGGCTGAGGACTCACCATGCGCCTGACAGTGTGGCAGTCTATTCTTACAAATGCTGCTTCCTCTCATGCCCCAGGCTCTTTCCATTTTGTACCCCAACCTCTCCTTTTTCCATGTTCCCCGCCCCTAGTGTCTATAATACATATTCCAAGTCTCAGTATCCAGTGATGAGAATGTCTAAGGGGTTTTTTTGTTTGTTTTTTGTTTTTGAGACAGAGTCTCACTTTGTTGCCCAGGATACAGTGAGTGCCGTGGCGTCAGCCTAGCTCACAGCGACCTCAAACTCCTGGGCTCAAGCAATCCTACTGCCTCAGCCTCCCAAGTAGCTGGGACTACAGGCATGCACCACCATGCCCAGCTAATTTTTTGTATATATATTTTTTAGTTGGTCAATTAATTTCTTTCTATTTTTGGTAGAGACGGGGTCGGTCTCAGGCTGGTTTCGAACTCCCGACCTCGAGCAATTCGCCTGCCTCAGCCTCCCAGAGTGCTAGGATTACAGGCGTGAGCCACCATGCCCGGCCGAGAATGTCTAAGGTTTTTCATTAGAGATTTTTGGTTACTTTTTGCTGCTATGTTGATTGTGACTGGCCTCGCCACCACCTACCCCGCCCCATAGGTCAGTGACTTTCCATATGTCTGAAGTTGTGAAAGCTATCTGTAGACTTAGACTATGAGACAGAGTTTGAGTCTATTTAGCAAAATATATACTTACATCAGCACCTTTTGAATAAGGTTGTAAAGACTACTCTAATTTTTCTCCATAAATATATTCTGCTTAATTGTATAATCAGACACATAGGAAACTTCAGCTGAACTGCTGTGAGGATCTGGTTTAAAAAGCCTTTGTGTGCTGGCAGGAAGGAAGAAAAGGACCATAGTTTTGCTATTTTCTTCAATGTCCAACATAGTTCCTGGCACATATTAACTATAACAGGTGCTCAGTCTATTCCTGCTTTTATTTCCTTCCTGGTGGCACATACATACTTTCTCTAAATTGTTGATAAGGATCTTAAAAATTGATCTTTTACTTAAATAGTGGAAGTGTTACACAGTGACTAGGTCTTTCATGCACAGTGACTAGAATCATGTAAGTGGAATGTGCTTTCTTCCTGGTTGGGCATCTAGGTGGAGCTATAATTCAGGCATGCTGGATGGCATTTTCCACATCCAACATCTCCCTCTGCTTTTAGCCAGTGACATTTAAACCTGTACCCTTCGTGAACCAGACATGGTGATGATTTACTGTTCACTCCGTATGGGTATTCATTTCGGGGATAATTAGATTGCTAGGCCAGTGAGCTAATTTGTTCCATTGCTTCTTAGAGATCTGTTATGGAGATTTGTTTTTCCATTATGATGTTTGTGGGCCCTAACTACATTTAACAATGTGATGTTTCAAACCATCATTAAACTCATCCCTTCCTCTTACTAGTATTAGAAAAGTAAAAACTTACTAATGAGATCTCAGAGAACATAATTGCCAAACCTCAGTAGACCTTCCCAGTCTACTGATGATTTAATTCTAAATAAAACCAATTCAGTTGAATTAAGATCCTCTCCATCTGTAATAAGTACCTAATAGCAGTTGCATAAATTTCATAAAAGCCATCATCATTTTATTTATATATTTTTCTTTTTTCTTTTTTTTTATTTCAGCATATTGTGGGGGTACAAATGTTAAGGTTACATATATTACCATGCCCCCCCCCCACCTCGAGTCAGAGCTTCAAGCGTGACCATCCCCCAGACGTTGCACATCTCACTCATTATGTTTGTATATACCCACCCCCCCTCCCCCCTCCCACCTGCCTGACACCCAATAAATGTTATTCTTGTATGTCCACTTAGGTGTTGATCCGTTAATACCAATTTGCTGGTGAGTACATGTGGTGTTTGTTTTTCCATTCTTGAGATACTTCACTTAGTAGAATGGGTTCCAGCTCTATCCATGAAAATATAAGAGATGCTATATCATCATTGTTTCTTAAAGCTGAGTAGTACTCCATGACATACATATACCACATTTTATTAATCCACTCATGTATCGATGGGCACTTGGGTTGTTTCCACAACTTTGCGATTGTGAATTGTGCTGCTATAAACATTCGAGTGCAGGTGTCTTTTTTGTAGAGTGTCATTTGATCTTTTGAGTAGATGCCCAGTAGTGGAATTGCTGGATCAAATGGTAGATCTGCTTGTGTTGCTTTAAGGTATCTCCATATTGCTTTCCACAGAGGTTGCACTAGTTTGCAGAGTTCAGGAGTACTCCTGCAGCAGTGTAGGAGTGTTCCTATCTCTCTGCATCCATGCCAACATTGTTTGGTGACTTTTTGATAAAAGCCATTCTGACTGGAGATAAGTGATATCCCATTGCAGTTTTGATTTGCATTTCCCTGATGAGTAGAGATGTTGAGCATTTTTTCATATGTTTGTTGGCCATTATTTAGTCGTCTTTTGAAAAATTTCTGTTCATGTCCTTTGCCTACTTTTTGATAGGGTTGTTTGATTTTTTCTGGCTGATTTTCCTGAGTTCTAAATAGATTCTAGTTATCAGCCCTTTATCATATGTGTAGCTTGTGAAAATTTTCTCCCATTCTATGGGGTGTCTGTTTGCTCTCTTGACAGTTTATTTGGCTGTGCAGAAGCTTTTTAATTTGATCAGGTCCCATTTATTTATTTTTGTTGCTGCTGTGATTGCCTTTGGGGTCTTCTTCATAAATTCTTTGCCTAGGCCAATGTCTAGAAGAGTATTTCCAATGTTTTCCTCTAGAATTCTAATAGTTTCACACCTAAGGTTCAAGTCTGTTGCCCAGCGTGAGTTGATTTTTGTGAGAGGTGAAGGTGTGGGTCCTGTTTCAGTCTTCTACATGTGGCTATCCAGTTTTCCCAGCACCATTTATTGGCCATCATCATTTTAGTCAAATAAAAATGAGGTATTGGTTTCATTCAGTCTTGGGGAAATGTATATTTGCTGATAATGAAAAGACATCAGCTTCTGAAAAACTTACATCTTAGCAGATATCAGGAAAGAATCTCTTATCAGGCAAGGATTGGATTGAACTTTTTTTCCAAGCTATGCTATCCAAGTGGTTATTAGAAAGAGAAGGAAACTAAAATTTAGCATTTAGGCACTTTGCATAGCTTATTAAATCTTATGAGATTTAACCTTATGAAATTTTTATGAGACCTTATCAAATCTTTAAGAAAGCAGTATCATTCCCATTGTATAGATGAAGCACAGAGAATTGAAGTGATACTTCCAAGGCGCTAGCTAATAGTGAAGAGTTGACCCTAGGATCCCCAGGCCACCCTTTGAGAACCACTGCTGTGAAGAGAAATGTCCAAAGATGGCAGAGAATGGCGAGGGGTGGGGATTTGGACAGTCTCTGAGGAATCATTAAGGTGTTAGCTTCTATGTAGCTTGTGCTGTCTTTTGTTCCTGTGTGTGGGCTGGGCTGGGGCGGTGGACAGGGAGGACACATGCTGAGTAAGCATGTTTGTCCAGACCTTGCTGTTGCACAGAAGCGTGACAGGGAGGGGACTGCGTTTCTGCTGCCATGCTACATAAGAGGACCTTATCTGTGCCTGCTGGCGGCAGCAGCGAGAGCAGAAGCAGAGTATTTGTTGTTTAGTTGTAAATCTAATCTTTCGCCCTCATATGTGAAAAGAAAAGCGGCCCTGCTTTACTGCTAGCTACCATTAGTCTCTACCAACTACACACCAGTCTCGGGGGCGTCTCTTCAGTGGATTCCGACGTCTGAGCGCCTGAGCCGGGCAGAGCCAGCAACATGTGGCTCTTTGGATGGTATTAGTACCTGGCAGCATATTTTTATCAGAAAGGTATTTTTAGTTCCATTTAAATGTGATTTTATTCAACTAGGGCTGGCTTTGTCACTGCTCCAGCATCCCCCATACAGTAAAACATGTTACTGTATAATGAAGTCAGTGCAAACACAGAGTGACAAAAACCACTTTACAGCAAGGACTACTGAGAAGCTCACATTGTGCCATGTGAGCAAAATCTGTACTGCCCTATACTTTTCACAGATTTTTTTCTATATGTATATTTAGTTTAATATAGTTATTTAATTTTACAGAGGGAAATCTAGTGAGTAGATGTTTCCATTGTTATTATAGCTATCAATATCATTCTTCAGGCCGGGCACAATGGCTCACGCCTGTAATCCTAGCACTCTGGGAAGCCAAGGCGGATGGATCACTCAAGGTCAGGAGTTCAAAACCAGCCTGAGCAAGAACAAGACCCCATCTCTACTAAAAATAGAAAGAAATTAATTGGCCAATTAAAAATATATAGAAAAATTTAGCCAGGCATAATGGCGCGTGCCTATACTCCCAGCTACTTGGGAGGCTGAGGCAGTAGGATCACTTGAGCCCAGGACTTTGAGGTTGCTGTGAGCTAGGCCGACGCCACGGCACTCTAGCCCGAGCAACAGAGTGAGACTCTGTCTCATAAAAAAAATATATATATATCATTCTTCAGTTACATAGTTTTTTAGGGGAAAAAATACTTTATGGGAAAAGTCGTACAAGTGGTTTGTTTTTACTGATTTAAGCTAGTTTGTAACATTCATATTTTCTTAGATATTTTTATCTTTGCGATTTGAATGAACCATTTAAGTTAAAAATGTCTGACCATTTTGATGAGTTAAGAAATTATTTTGTATTTGAGGTGAAGATGGGAAGAAAAATCAATCTGTAAAGTAATTTCTCAAGAATGTGGAACTACTACTAATGAACATTCTTTGCTTACTCTGTTTTTAGGCCTTCTTCCTGGTCTATGCCTTGGGATGTCTAAGTATCTACTATGAAAAGGTAAGATGCTTTATTTAGATACAATCCGCTTAAAATTTCCCTGATGTTAAAAGCAGGTTGGGCTGGGCATGGTGGCTTATGCCTGTACCCAGTGCTTTGGGAGGCTGAGGTGGGAGGGTTGCTTCAGGCCAGGAGTTTGAGACCAGCCTGGGCAGCATAGTTAGAGCCATGCCTGCAAAAAACGTATATGTATATATATTTTAGCTGGGCATCATCTGGGTGCCTATAGTCCCAGCTACTCAGGAGGCTGAAGCAGGAGGATTGCTTGAGTCCAGGAATTCGAGGCTGCAGTTAGCTGTGATCACACCACTGTACACCAGCCTGGGTGACAGAGCTAGACTATATCTCAAAAAAAAAAAAAAAAAAAAAAATAGCAAGTTGTACTAATTTGTATAGGATTTAGTACAAATGTTCTTCTGAATAAAATAGGAATTGAATTTTTTCTCCAAGTTTTAGCTTTGAGTCCCTGAATTGGGACTGTTTGAGCAAAAGGCAGCTTTGACTCCCTTTAGATTACATTTCATTCCTAGAGACTAGAAGTGTCATATCTTATACCATATAATGATCAGGAAATCTGTGTCCAGGCAGTATTAAAAATTAACAACAAAAATACAAGCTACCGACATTTGGCACCTACTTTGGTAAAGGTTGTGTGTTAGGCACTTTACGTGCAGTATTTCTAATCCTTGCCTCCAGCTGGTAAGAATTTTACAGATAAGGTAACTGAGGCTCAGAGAAAATAAGTAACTCACCGAAGGTCACACAGCCAGTCTGGTTAGAATTAGTATTTGAACGCAAGTCTTGGTAACTCCAGTGCCCATGATTTTGTGATTTTATATGGCAGCCTGCTCTGCTGCCTTTAGAAAAAAGGTACATAAGGCACAAGAGGTTGATACCGTGGCTTGCTTCCAAGCAGAGGAGCTGGGGGGCTGAGGACACAGGGAGGAGGGAGATATTTAGCTGGATACTTTTTGTATGTTTTGAATTTAAAATCATGTGAATATAATACCTATTCAAAATAATTCAAATAAAATTGTAAAGCTAAATAGAACAGTAAGTAGAACAGAGAAAGTGTATTTTATTTGGTTATTGATAGCACATAATTTTATCATTCATCAAATTCTAATTGCATAAATCTTGTTCATGGTGTTCCAGTGGTTTGGAAGCGGCCGTCTGCCTGATGGGCAACTCAGTTTCCCACATGGTGGCCCTTCTCAGCCACACCCTGCCTCCTCTCAATCTGATGGATTATTTTTGTGCCATCAGATAACAAATTCTCTAGTTTCAAAGGCTTAATGGAGCATTTTTTTTTTTCAAACTTTTTATTACAAAATTAGTTTTGGCTTTTCTGAATGTGGCCTGACATAGAGTAGCTACTCGTTAAGGGTCCATAAAATGTTGGAATGTGCTATCCTCCAGCTTTGGTGGCTTATTACACTTGAGCCCATGGGCACATTTTAGTTCCTCTGCCCAGAATGTTCTCCCTAGCCCACCACCACCTCCTCCAATACCCTCTGCCCCCTTTCCCTTGGCTACTTCTCGTTCTCAAAGTTGCCTCTTCTAAGTCCTCTGGAGCAGTGCTGTCCACTAGAAGTATGATGGGAGCCTTGGACAGGAGCCACATGTATCATTGTAGATTTTCGGGTACTCACATAAAGTTTCAAAAAAGAAAAGCAGATGATGTAAGATGTCTGTAATGAATGGGAAAAAATAAGAAATAAGCTGATGAAATTATTTTAATAATATATTCATAGTTTATTTAATCAAAAATATCTAAAATTATCGAGATAGTTTACAGTCTTTTTCTTTCATGCTAAGTTGGAATTCAGTGTGTCCCCCTCTCAGTTGGGACAAGCCATGGACAGCTGGCAGCTACCACGTTGGACAGTGCAGGACTGGATCTTCTAGGGAAATGCCTCTGTTGGGGGAACTGTATTTTCTTGTTCACTGCTTCAGTTCTACACTTGGTATAGATGTTGCACTGGCTGACTGCTGAATGAATATATGCATAACAATGCCTTTTTCAAAAATAACTTTAGGAGCCTTTAACGATAGTGAAGCTGTGGAAAGCTTTCTCTGTAGTTCAGCCCACATTCAGGACGACCTACATGGCCTACCACTACTTCCGAAGCAAGGGCTGGGTGCCCAAAGTGGGACTCAAGTACGGGACAGATTTATGTAAGTAATTTAACAGGGTCTGCATCAGGTTCACCCTAGAAAATCAAACTGGTCATAGGTGCTGTTGCCAGCTTTCGTGAGAATGTGATAACCACTACACTACGGAAACCAGACGCTTCTCGTGAGAAAATGTGTCCTCCTCTGGGCTTAGGTAAGAATATTGGATAGTTGGAGTGGGATAGAAGGTAAGTCCAGAAAGAGAAAAGGTGGTCTTAGGAGGAAAGCCTCGGAGTAGAAGCTTACAGCCCCAGTTCAGACTTCCCCTCTCGTTTGCTCTGTAATTTTAGAAAAAGATTCTAAACACCCACTCCTACCTCTCATTAGCCATAAGGTCATGTGATTTATGGTAGTTCCTGTCCTTTGGGCCTCTGCCAAGTGAGAATAATCATATCATTGTAATAATCACAACTATTGTGTATTGTGCCAGGCTTTGTACTGTTGTGCATTTATTATCATTCAATCCTTATAGCAGTCCTTATGTAATTGATACTCTTGTTATCCTTATTGTCTATTAGGGAGACTGCAGTTTTAAGAGAATAGGTCATTTGTCCATAATAGTTTCCAGGGACAGAATTTGCAGAACTGGGCTTTGGATTCTAGGCGCCAGGCTCTTAGAAAACTTTATACAGTGCTGCCCACCCCTCCTGTCTTAAAGTGAGAGTATAGACCAGGTAAGTTCTTCATTCAACAGATACTGGGTCTGCTGTAGGCCAGGTACTTTTTGAGGTGTCGGGAATACTGAGGTGAACAAGACAGACACAAAGCTGTCTTTGTGGAGCTTACGTTCGGAAGATGGGGGACAAACAAGCAAACAAATATATTACGTAATTTCCAGGATAAGTACTATAAGAAAAATGAAGCAGAGGAAAGGCCTAGAGAATGCAGGAGGCTAGGGTGGGCAGGAAGGGCCTCTGAATAGTTATAAACACAGTGAGGGAGCAGCTTGCCTGACTCCGGGGAAGTGAACAGCAAGTTTCGGCAAGTTTCAGTAACAATAGAGAGACTGGCATGTTGAGAACTGAGAGATCCCAGCGGGAGTGATAGGACACAGTGTCTGAGAGTGAGGCTGGGGCCAGATCATGGAGGGCCTGCCAAAGACAGTGGAGGTTTTTGGACCAGAAATCTTGGGGAGATTTTGAGCAGAGGAGTGACTTGAATTAAACGACTTAATTTAACAAGACCTTTTGTCTGCTATCTTATTAGTAACTGGAGAGGGTGAAAATGGAAGCAGAGAGACTGTTAGGGGAGCTGGGCCTGACCAGCCCCACTGACAGACTGGATCTGGGATCTGCGGGTGAGAGGAGTCAGAGGTAACTCTAGATACTGCCTTCATGTTTTGGACATATTAAATAAGTCAGTGGAGACACTGAGAAGGTAGCTAGACAATTCTGCAACGCAGGAGTCCCTCAAGACAATTCTGTACCCAGAGTGGGAGGGGTGGTCATCAGAGCAGCTCGAGTGGCTCTGTACTTGTCACAGAGCAAAGAGATGTCTTCTTCCCACCTCCTCCTTTGGTTCTTTTCCAAACCAACTCTCAGCTTATTTTTTTAGTCAAAATATTTTTGTTAACTTTTTTACATTTACATACATAATCCACATTAATCCAAAGTATTTCTGCATGCAGCTGCAAAGAATAGGGTCATTCTCCTACATGATTATAATACCATGTAATGCCAAAGAAAAATCAGAATTATCAGTAAAAGCATCTAAATATGCAGTGCAGCATATTACAGCCATGAGCCACAGTGGCTGATGCCTGTAATCCCAGCACTTTGGGAGGATGAGGCTGAGTTCAAGACCAGCCTGGGCAACAAAGTGAGACCCCATCTGTACAAAAAATTTTTAAATTAGCTAGGTGTGGTGGCATTGTAATCCCAGCTACTCAGGAGGCTAAGGTGGGAGGATCACTTAAGCCTGGGACTTTGAGGTTGCAGTGAGCTATGATGACACCACTGTACTCTAGCCTGGGCAACAGAGTGAGACCGTGTCTCAAAAATAAATAAATATAAATTTAAAAATTAAATATCCAGGCCATACTTAAATTTTCCCAGTTATCCCCAAAATGTCTTTTATGGCTATTTTGCTTTTGATTTTTTTGATACAAGTTCCAGTGAAGATTCATTTATCACATTTGGTGGTTTTAGTTTCCTAGGGTTGCCATAAGAAATTACCACAAACTGGGTGGCTTGAAGTAACAGAAATTTATTCTCTCATGGCTCTAGAGGCCAGAAGTGTGAAATAAAGTGTCAGCAGGGCCAGGCTCCCTCCAAAGGCTCTCGGGAAGAATCCATTTCTTTGCTCTACCAGCTTCTGGTGGCCCCAGGCATTCTTTGGTTTGTGGCTGCTCCCTCCAGTGTCTGCCTCTGTGGTCACAGTCCTCTTTATGTCAAATCCCCCTCTGCCTTTGTCTCGTAAGGACACTTGTCATTGGATTTAGAGCCCACCTGGCTGATGATATCGTTTCAAGATCCTTAAGGATATTTGCAAAGACCCTTTTTCCAAATAAGGTCACATTCACAGTTTCCAGGTAGTAGGACATTTCTTTCTGGGGGCTGCCATTAAACCCACTAAACCCACTGCAGTCTCTTTTGATCTAAAATAGTCCCAGCCATTTGGGAGGCAAGGGCAGGAGGATTGTTTGAGCTCTGGAGTTAGAGGCTACTGTTCGTGGTGATTGTGCCTGTGAATGGCCACTGCACTGCAGCCTTGGCAAGGTAGCAATACCCCATCTCTAAAAAATTTAAGTAGTCCCTGTATATTCTTATTTTGTTTTTCATAACATTGACTTTTTTTGAAGAGACTTACAGTATATTCCACGTTCTAGATATGTCTGATCGGTCCTCCTGATCAGACTCAAGTTCAGTGTTCTTTTGGCACACACACAGGTGATGTGTGTGCTTATTATACCACGTCAGGAGCTACGTGATGCCAGCTTGTCCTACTGTCGATGGTACTCAGTTTGATCATCTGACTAAGGTGATTATTGTCAATATCTGTTGTAAAATTACATTTTTTTCTCTTATAATAAGTAAGTTGTAGGGTGATATTGTAAATAGCTGGTTTCCCAATAATTATAATGGTTGTCTGAATTAATTATCGTACTAATCATTATTTTCTAATTTTGTCATTCCTTCCACATCTCTATCTGGTATTCATCTGTAAGAAAGAGCTTTTCCTTGTTCTTTCAGACCTTATTTTTTCCTATTTATTTACTTTTCAGAAATTAGGTCTCACTGTGTTGTCCAGGCTAAATCTGAACGAGGCTCAAGCAATCTTCCTGCTTCAGCCTCCTGAGTAGCTGGGTTTATAAGCTCACACAACCTCACCAGCTCAGACCTTATTTTAAATGCCCCATATTTTTCAGACTTTTGAAGCTTTCATCTTTCTACTTAGGCATTTTTGTAAAACAATTCCATTTTTCCCCCTTACTACACTGTTGTTACACAGTCACGCACCATATAACAATGTTTTGGTCAAGGATGGACCAGGTGTACGATGGTGGTCCTATACGATGATAATGGAGCTGGAGGAACTGAAAAGTTTCTATTGCCTAGTGAGGTGGTAGCCATCAGAACGTCTTAGTGCAGCATTGCTCACGTGTCTGTGGTGATGCTAGTGTAAGCAGTTGTATAAAAGTCTAGCACATACAATCATGTACAGCAGTGATCCCCAGCCTTTTTGGCACCACGGACTGTTTCATGGAAGACAGTTTTTCCATGGGTTGGGGGTGAGGGGCATGGTTTCAGGATGATTCAAGTGCGTTACGTTTCTTATGCAGTCAGACCTCTCTGCTAAAGATAATCTGCATTTGCAGCCGCTCCCCAGCGCTAGCATCACCGCCTCAGCTCCCCCTCAGACCATCGGGCGTCAGGTTCTCATAAGGAGCACAACCTAGATCCCACGCACGCACAGTAGACAGTAGGGTCCGTGCTCCTGTGAGAAGCTAATGTCACCACTGATCTGACAGGAGCCGGAGCTTATGTGTATCATGTTTGCACAATGATGAAATCACCTGATGACGCGCTTCTCAGAATGTATGCCAACATTAAGTAATACACGACTAATTAACATCGTTATAGGTAACTTTTTGAGTCTTTACTATATGCCAGACACTGTACTAATACTTCTGCCTTCATTATGACCCCATTTTTCCTAAGGAAATTAAGGTGCAGAGAGTTGCCACGTGATCTTGGCGTTACTGAGACTTGAACTTGTGCCTGGCTGATGCCAGTGTTCATCTTTAACTTCTCAGCTGTGCCAGTGTCACGTCCATTACCAGAAATTACCTGACTTGTGGATGTGAGCTGCTTCCCAGCTGTGTAATGCTCCAGATGCATATTGGATTAAAGATGTGTATTTGATCACAAGTGATGACATTTGAGGGCTAGAAAATATCTTAATTTCCCCTAATGGCTTCATTTTAGAATTTTGGAAACTGAGGCTCAGAGAAGTTAATAACTTGCCCAAAGACACACAACTTGGAAAGGCAGAGATTGGGCAGGAAACAAAACTCGTGAGTTCACTTTCATTCAAGTACGTGGTTTCCTTCCTCTTCACTGCATCTTACAAAGCTGGGAATTGTGGCTGGGCACAGTGGCTCATGCCTGTAATCCTAGCACTCTGGGATGCTGAGGCAGGAGGATCACTTGAGGTCAGGAGTTTGAGACCAGCCTGAGCAAGAACAAGACCCCATCTCTATTAAAAATAGAAAAAATTAGCTGGGCAACTAAAAATAGAAACAAACAAAAAATAGCGGCCATGGTGACGTGCACCTGTAGTCCCAGCTACTCGGGAGGCTGAGGCAGGAGGATCACTTAAACCCAGGAGTTTGAGGTTGCTGTGAACTAGGCTGATGCCACGGCACTCTAGCCTGGGCAATAGAGCAAGAGTCTGTCTCAAAAAAAAATGGGGGAATTGTATGTTTGGGTATTTTCTTAAATTTGTGCCACAGTGAATTTGAGCTGACTTGCTAAATACTTTAAATACAATTTAAATAGGAAATAGAATAAGTAAGGAAACATGAATGTGGAAAATATAGACTAGCAAGCAAGACTAAGTGAAGGGTTACTATGTTGTCTTTGGGGTCCTATGCTGTTACTAAAATCATCTACAAATTTGGCACTGATCGTCCTGAGCCAAAGGGAAATGCATTTAGCTACAGGATTAATATGTCCAAAAGGAAAATGATACCATTTCCTCAAGGGAAATAAAACTTGTCCTTCAACTTTTCTGTTTTGGTTTAGCACAAAGGACAGCTAAGAGTTTACAGATGTGATCATATGTTAGTTACGGTAATTCCCATAGCTGTAGTTAGTCTCAGGGGCTTAACAGAGTTCATTTTTTGTTCATGTGAGATGAAAAATCTGTGTCTCTGACTGGTGAGTGCTTCTTTCTTGTGACTCGTGGTCTTCAACATGTGGCCTCCAAGGTCACCTTCAAAGAGGAACAAGCACAGGCTTTGTGCACAGGAGGGTTTTATGAGGCATCCTGGTAGTGTCACACAACACACAGCCATGCCTGCTGCTTGAGAGACTGAGAGACGTGGTTGGCCACATGCCCAGGAAGAGGAAGTGGTGAATTTAGTAAATAGGTGACCAGTCTCTGCCACAGATCATGTGCCGCCAAAGGGCTCCCCGTGAAGCTCAGAGTCCCTGGCCCCAGCCAGGCTCCTTCATCGAGCGGCTCTTCTAGACCTCCACAGACTGAATTGACCCACCTCCTTCAAGTCCCCAAGAGCAGAGCAGACTGATACCTGAATGGCATATATGGTGATATGACTTTTTTTTTTTAACCTACTTGACTTTGATTTTCTTAAAAATAGTCGTGAGCCTTGTTCATCTCTAGCATCAACATCTATCAGAGTACCCAGCCAGACAGTAGCCACTTGAACGCTTTGAATTACATTGATTTGAAATGAGTAACAAAATGTTGGTCCGCATCATATGAACTTAACTCTTGATGTGATTCGCACTCTTACCATGGCAGAGAGTGTGAGGCAGGAGACAAGACAGGCTTCACTTGTACCTGACTTTGGAATTAATTTGTAGGTTGGGACAAGGATTTGAGGGTCTTGGCAACAGATTTGCTTTACCAATTGCACTTTGTTTCAGGGAAAAAAATAGACTGGATTCTTAAAATAAACCCCAGGGCATATTGCAGATTAACTTCACACAGGTGATTGGATGTTTGCCTCCCTTTGGAGAATAAAAAAAAAATAAGTAATACAGTAAGCTTTTGATTTTGAGTGGTTATACATTTTCTTTTTTCTTTTCTTCTTCACAGTGCTGTATCGGAAAGGCCCTCCATTTTACCACGCAAGGTTTGGAGTGATTTTTAAATAAATCAGTGGCTTAAAGGGACACGGGGAAATTTCTGGCTTTCTATTTAATTTTCAGTGCCATAGAAACAGAAGTCATATTCCTCCTGGGCAGACAGGGATAGAAGCTATATGTCTACTAATCCACTAACATTGTTACTCTATACATAGGATGATATATATAGGTTATGATAATATGTGTTTTAGTGTTAAACGTTGAGTTAATCTGTGTAGTAATTGTTCATTTCTGTGGGTATTAGTGTCTGAACAGTTAACTGAATGTACAACTTTCATGTTGGGAAAAATATTTCTGTTCCTTTTTGTTAAGTAAGTGTTAAAATCAGGCTGAAAGTTTATAACTTAAAAATATGAATTTTGCATTAATACTTTCTCAGCAATCTAGGGGATTTTAGATCAGTTGATAATAAATTTCATTCTCTGTATCTTCTTGGTAGGACAAACAATGGTCTTTTTAAACAGACTGATTTCATGCTTTTTATTTTTTCAGCATTTTTTCTGTGTTTTCCAGTTACTCTGTCATTATCGAGCTAGTTGATGACCATTTTGAAGGCTGTCTCCGCAGACCTTTCAGTTGGAAGTCACTGGCTGCCTTGAGCAGAGTTTCAGTTAATGTCTCTAAGGTAATACATCAGCTGTGGCATTCAAGTGTCACTTAAATGGTTCAATTTCCTTTTTTTTTCCCCCTTAAATGTAGTAGTATCAGGAGTCATTTGTAGAAACTTCATAGCGTTTCTGCCAGTGAAGTTTTGGAAGGTTTGGGGTCTTCCATACCCTTCCCTTCCAGCCCAATAAGGGCTAGAACTTGTCCGCCCGTGACATTATGTTTTAGTGTTTCCTCCCTCCCAACAACTGGTTCTGAACTCCAGTGACTGAGCTTTGGAGGTTCCCATGATCTGATCAAGATGGGAGTTGCCTTGCTCTCCAGGGCTGTCACCACCGTCTGGGCCCTTCTCTGTTGCAATTTAACGTTCACTCACTCACATGTTCACAAAGGAGCCAAAACACTGTTGATGAGTTTCCAGGTTTGCAGATCTGGAAGGGTCTCTTTTTTTTTTTTTTAGAGACAGAGTGTTATTCTGTTGCTCTGGCTAGAGTACAGTAGCATCATCACAGCTCACTGCAGCCTCAAACTCCTGGACTCGAGTGATCCTCCTGCCTCAACTTCCTGAGTAGCTGGGACTACAGGTGCATGCCACTATGCCTGGCTAATTTTCTTTTTGCCTGTAGAGATGGGGTCTCGCTCTTGTTCAGACTGCTCTCAAACTCCTGAGCTCAAGCGATCCTCCTGCCTTGGCCTCCCAGAGTACTAAGATTACAGGCGTGAGCCACCTCGCCTGGCCAGGATGAGGAATTGAAGGTGCAGAGATCCAAGATCGATCATGCAGCCAATGTACAGAACTGGGATTCAGACCCTCAGCCATCTGGCTTCCCAACTTATGTTCCTCTACATCCTGTTGCTATCAAAGATAAGAAGGACATTTCGTCTTGTACTACGACTATTAAGGATGAAAGCTGTGTGTGTTCTCATTACTCATTGAGTTGCTGGCTGAAAACCAATTGTGAGTACCCTCCCATTTTGTCCCATTGCCTCTGGAGGTGAGACGGGAGGTGAGGCCAGGAGGGCCTGCAGGGCCAGAAGTGACTGCCCTTGAGTGCAGGTTAAGTTGCCTTGCTCCTATAGAAAATAGGCAGCCTGAGCAATATAGCAAGACCCCATTTCTACAAAAAAAATAGAAAAATTAGCTGGAAGTGGTGGCAAGCACCTATAGTCCTACCTGCTCAGGAGGCTGAGGCAGGAGGATGTCTTGAGCCCAGGAGTGTGAGGTTACAGTGAGCTATGATGACACCACTGCACTCTAGCCCAGATGACAGCAAGACCCTGTCTCAAAGAAAAAGAAAAGAAAATAGCCTATACTGTTTTTTAATGTCCATTTTATGGGACTTATAGCATATATTTAGTAAGTCCTCACTTCGCATTGTCGATAGGTTCTTGGAAACTGGCTTTTTATGCAACATGCCATATAACAAAACCAGGTTTTTTCCTTATCAGTATTATAAGGAAACAACATTGAAGGGAAGGAAGTTATTTGAGGATCTGCTATACATCATTTACTTAAAAGTGGCAGTTTCCAGGAACCTATCAACAACTTTAAATGAGCACTTACTGCATTTAGTATTTAAAATGCTTTTTATAATCAGTATATCTGCTTTATTTGCATTCTCTTGCCATGTGAATGATTACTAGATGGCAAGTCCTTAGTCGAGAACGTGAGCCCCAGGTATGACATTCCTAGGAGAACACTGGTGTCCTGACTTTCCAGGAGCTGGAACAGGGAAAGGGGATGGAGGTTGCCTGCATTTCCTGCTGATGCACCCCAGTTTGTCCTATTGTTTTGCAGGATATGGAAGTGATTTTTTATTTCTCAATAGGAACTTATGCTGTGCTATTTGATTAAACCCTCTACCATGACTGACAAAGAAATGGAGTCGCCAGAATGTATGAAAAGAATTAAAGTTCAGGTGAGTTAACTCAGAGACAAATTCACATCATACCAAAGATGATGTATCTTCTGGAACATGTGGTCCCAAGAAAATAAATGAAGACAGTCTTGCCTTGGTTACAGAAAGCCTTCGCGGACTCTTTAAGCTTGTCAGTCTCACCTTTTCCTCACTATTACCCATCAGCCGCTATTCCTTCATTCCCTGTTGCTTTACCGATGGCGTCCCCATCACTCAGCTGAAACTGCTCTCACAGACATCCGGTGACCTCCTGTGCAGCCTCGGGGCTTCAGTGTTGAACAGAGTCTTGGCTGATTTCTCTCTGCCAGGGCTGCCAAGTTCATTGTCTAGTCGTGCAGTATTCACGTTTCTGCACCCCTCGCCCCGCATATAAAGCCTTGGCCTTGTCTTCGGCTCTTTCCCGTGCCTTCTCCTCCTCTCCCTCCTCCTCTCCTCTCCCCTTCTCCCTTCTCCTCTCCCCTTCTCCCTTCTCCTCTCCCCTTCTAACCCCCTCCCTCCTTGATCACACCACCCCACCCAACCCACCACAGACCTGTCGCTCTATCTCCAGGGCCTCAGGGCCTCCCTTCACTTGGTCCTGCTCATCTCCACTAGATTCGCTTTTCATAAAATGCCGATCAAAATCCATTTCTCCCTTCTCAGTGGCTGACACACATGTAGCAACACCATCACAGATCTAGTTCTAATGTTAAATACTAGCTTTCATACCAGTATGCCTATTCCTGAAATGTGCTAGATGTCAAATGCTTAGAATGTTCTTGCATTGCTGTTTTTGAAGTTCAGTCATCTTTTGTTTTGACTGGTTGCAGGAGGTGATTCTAAGTCGATGGGTTTCTTCACGAGAGAGGAGTGACCAAGATGAACTTTGAAAGTTTAACCTCAGATTTCTAGTTTCACCAGCAACTACTGCATCTCCTACAACATGCCACATTCAGGGCTAGGTAAAAAGTAGTTTTACTGTAATCACCCAGTAACTTAAAAGTTTTAAAAGGCATCTTGTTCCCAGCACCAGAAAACTGTCAATGTTTTAAAAGAGAAAATTGCATAGAGGAGGAAAAAGAGCCCTGTGCTGTCCTTGACTTGGTCACTAGCTCTGACGGATTCTGGGCTTCCTGCCTGTGGCCTCAGTCTGTGTCCTCATCCAGTCACCAGGGAGGCTGGACTAGGTGTGTCCCCAGAGGACTCTTCCAGCAACAGGAAATTTACTCTCTGGTTTTACCTGAAAGTGGTAATAGGTTACATTTCTATAGTAGAGTTTATAAAGCACTTTCCTGCCCAGGTATCCCTTGTTACCCATGTCTAACCTGTTCCCGAAAGAGTGTTCGCAGGTTTGGGGATTGCAGGATCCTACGTTCCATTATTTTACATGGAAAAAATGGTTATGTGTCTCAGCTTTTCCAAGAAATTCAACCAATAATTCAAACATTTAAAAATCCCTACAGAACTCTTCAAACTGTGGTCACGATTGGCTCCCAAAAGGCTGGAATTAGATTTAGTCATTCCACAATGTATGCGTACTTCAAAATAGCATGTTGTGCACAATAAATATAATTTCATCTGTCAATTAAAAAAATCTCTTTAATATCTCTCAAGGATTTCTGTATCATAGAAAGCCTTTAAACCACCAATTGCCTATTTATGTAAATCTCAGTGAACTCATTGATAGTCACATTTGTGTTCAGAACACAAAAATTTTGTATAATATTAGATAAAAATTATATCTTATTTTAATGAACTTGTTATAAAATAAAAATAAGCAATAAAATGTTTGGAGACACATAATGAAAACAATTATTTGGCAAAATATAATAGAGCCTTTTTATAAGTGTTGAGGGATGAAGAGTTGTCTAGGGGCGTTTGGTGGCAAGAGGGAGGAGAAGGGTAGAGGGTGTTGGTGCTCTTTGGTAGCGGGGAGAAAACAGAGTCGGCCAGTGAAAGTGTGGGGGAAACAGATGTCTGAGATTCATCCAGTGTCTGAATTCCAGAAACTGGTGGACAGTCTTCTTCTGACACTCAGGATTCCAGAAGTGAATGGCTGAGAACCATCTTTGGAAGCTATGGGATGAAAAAACCTAAAGTGGGCATCTGTTTGCATTTCCTTGATCTATGGTCTTAGAACTCCTGATGGCCAGGCACGGTGGCTCACACCTGTAATCCCAACGCTCTGGAAGGCCGAAGCAGGAGGATTGCTTGAGGCTAGCAGTTCAAGACCAGCCTGGACAACATAGCAAGATGCCAGCTCTACAAAATATTTAAAAAGTAGTGGGGCATGGTGGCGCACAGTGTGGTCCCAGCTACTGCTCAGAAGGCTAACGCAGGAGGATCACTTGAGCCCAGGAGTTCAAGGCTTCAGTGAATTAGGATTGGGCCACTGCACTGGGTGATGGAGTGAGATCCTGTCTCAAAAAAAAGAAAAAAAGATTTTGCATGTAGTTGTGTTTTAATCCACTATATCTGTTCGTGTCATGATCCTGTTGTTTTACAACAAACACATTATGTCTGTATGACCTAGATTTTAAAGACATTCAAATAATGGATCCTCTTCTTCCTTCCTCCCTGCCTTAGACCAGTAGTGACCTTCAGTTAGAAGAGAGTCTTAGAGTAAGGCTCTTCATTAATGATGCTAATACTTATTCAGCGTATTTACTGTCCATGTTGCTTACTCCAGGCTCCTTAGCAAAGTCAACGATTTTTTGCTTTGAATCACTTTCTCAAAACCTTGAAAGTCAGCAAAAAATTTCAAAAGCCATTTCTTCCCTATTTTATTCATTATTTGTGGTGGTATTTCTTTCCAAGCCCTAATCATTCCATGAAATGCCTTTATGGTTTAAAAAAACTCTTCCATAAATATCATCAATCTACATCAGATACTTTATCATCAGCTAATATGCCTGGAAGGTTGTGGGGACTCCTTGGTAGACAGGCTACAGTAATGATATAGTATTGAAAAGCTAAAAACACCACACGGGTGTTATTTGTAACTGGAAGCTCTAGAATAACGTCCAGAAGCAGCATCTTTAGTCAAGGAAGCCTGTACAAAAGATTTTTCTTCTTTGCGATACAAGCTGGACACCGTGTAGCAGACTGTGCATGCTGCAGCATTACCCAGGGCCCCTTGGGGCTCTGGAGTAACAGCCAAAGGCAGTATTAGTTTACCTTTGGAGGATGTATGTCCTGGTACTTTTTTCTTCTGATATGTACAAGGTGACATTTGTTTTCCAAAAAAAACAGTGGGTTCATCAATATTGGAAATTTGCCTTGTGATAAAAACACCTTCAGAAGTTTTCTGCAGTTCACTGGGGGAGATGCTGCAGCCTCACTTAGATAAAAAATTGCTTCACCCGTGCTCTGCAAAGCATCAAGCTTAAGTGGATCTTCATCTTTTGACCCTTCCAGACTTGTTTAAAACTGAAATCTGTCACCAGATCCTGTCTCCTCCATCACTTTCAGCCCTCCAGAGGTGATGAATCCTTCTGCCGTACCAACTTAGTATGGGTGGCATCACACCTACTGGCTGCTCAGCCTCAGCACGAGGAGTTCACCAGCTTTTGTATGCCATGCTCAGGAACACTGTGAAACTTTCAGGAATCAATGGTATTAGCTCAAATTTTCTTTTGTCACCCAGTGCAAAAAAAATTGTACACACAAAAGGGGGACACATGCTTGGCCAAGATGGTATCTTTATTTTAGGAATAGGTTCTTGCTATGTTGCCCAGGCTACCCTTGAACTTCTGGGCTCAAGTGATCCTCCTACCTCAGCCTCTCAAGTAGCTGGGACTGCAGGTGTTGCACCACTGTGCCCACTCCAAGATTTTATCTTTAATGTGTACACTTTATCACTTCCAGCTTTTTTCTAACAGGAGATTTCCTAGGTCTCTAAAACTCACCTATTTCATGGGCTTTTCCACTTCCTTTGCAGACGGTTTCACTTAATAAGTGGGGAAGACAATGTGATAATACAGCACACACCTAAACACCACGAGCATCCGGAGGTCAGCTAAGAGGGCAGCCCATATTATATCCTCTGTCCAGACCAGACACAGCTTGAGTGATTTTGCTGCAAGCTCTTACGTATTCATTGTATTTGATTTGGATAGCCAATATAAGGTAAAATTCAGAGAGTAGGAGTTGAGATGGGGAAGATACCTGTGTGTTTATCCCCACAGCAGCCTGTGAGTTCAGGTGGAAGGAGGGAGCATTTGGGGCTCAGGTGGTGGCTGCCAGGCATCCCAGTGGTCAACCCAGCTGAGAGGGCACTATCCTGGAAGGTCAATGAGGTCACAAGTACAGTCCAGTTGCCTAGTGGAGGTTAATGGGGAAGGCCACCCACCTCATCAGGCAGGGATGGGTTTGTGCTACTACACAAACCCGGGCAGTGGTCCTCTACCTCAAGTTGGGGGGCAGCTCAAGCCCCCCCCCAGGAACATGTTTTTGCATATGATTTTGCTAACAAAGTCCGAAAGGCTCTGCAAAGACTACCCGTGGACCCAGGGTTAAGTACTTCAGTGCAATGTGTGGTGCTTAGTTGGGGGGAGGGAGGGTTTAGAGATGGGGTCTTTGCTGTGTCACCCAGGCTGAAGGTGCAGTGGTGCAGTCCTAGCGCACTTCAGCCTCAAACTCCTGGGCTTACGCAGTCCTCCTACCTCAGCCTCCGAAGTAGCTGGGACTACAGATGCCACCCACGTCCAGCTAATTTTTTCTTTTTTTAGAGATGGAGTCTCAGTATGTTGCCCTGGCTGGTCTCAAACTCCTGGCCTCAAGCAGTGCTCCCACCTCAGCCTCCCAAGTCACTGGGATTATAGGGTTTGAGCCACCATGCCCAGCTTGGCTTTTAATTCATTTCCCCAGAGATCATTCTACTGAAGGCTGGATAGTGGAATGAACCTTCTAGAAAGAACTATTCAGATCTCAGCTCTGCCTCACAGTGGTTGTGTGATCTGGGCAATTTACTTGCCCTTGATAAGCCACAATTTCCTTATTTCCAAACTGGGGGGTGACAGTAATGTTGGCCTCATCATGTGGTTATGTGGATAAAGAAGGAGAATGCAAAAAGCACCTAAAGCACCTGCCACATGGTGGGGTGTCCTCTTCCTTCCTGCAAGGAGGAACTCAAAACCACCAAACTGGCAAGAGGCTGAGAAGACACACTGTCAACTTGTGTCTATTTACAACTGGGTCTGGTTTGAGAACTGAAATGTGCTTTTGGAAAGCAGGCCCATTTGATGACAAATGGGGACATTGTGTACAGAAAGTGGAATGAGGTGACAGGAAACTTGAGACCAGGAGTTCAAGACCAACCTGGGCAACGTAGAAAGACTCCAGCTCTACAAAAAATTTAAAAATTAGTGGGACATGGTGGTGCACACCTGTGGGCTGGAGGGGCTGCTCTGTCGTAGGAGCGAGCCAAGTCACCTCCCTCCTGCCTCCTAAGGGCCCTGGGTGCTAGGATCGGGAACACCCATGGAAGGCCGGTCAAGCCCTGGGGAGCAGTGGTGTGGGTAGAGGTGGTTCTAAAGTAGCAGACCTGCTCACTGCAAGGCTCCACTTCCTCAGGGCAGACTTGGCAGTTCACAGTGTTCAGGGTTTTGAAACTGTGTGACTCCGGTTTTGGTACTAGGTTTCAGCAATTCCTTGATCTGTTTGTTCTGGACTGGGGGCCGCATGCTTAAGAGCTCCTTGGTTTGGGATTAGATCCAGCTTTGCATCCCAGCTTACCCACTCTCCAGCTGTGTGATCCTAAGGTCAACTTCCTCATCTTAATGTTATTGATGTCTGAGTACAATGCCATATTTCTGAGCCATAAAAAGAAATGAAGCACTGACACCTACTACAACATGGATGAGCCTTAAAAACATGCCAGATGGAAGAAGCCAGATACAAAAGGCCACACATTATGATTTCATACATATATGAAATGCCCAAAATAAGTGAATCCATAGAGAAGAATGCAAATTGGTGGTTACCAGGGACAGGGTAAGGAGGGCTGGAGTGCAAGTGCTTGGTGGGAATGGAGTCTCTTGTTGGGGTGATGGAAGTGTTTTGGCACTAGGTATAGGTGGTGTTACACAGCATTGGGAATATACAAAGTGCCAATGAATTGTTCAATTTAAAATGGTCAATTTTATATAATGTGAATCACCTCCATTTTTTTTTAGTAAAAAATGTTACCACCCTGTAGGAGTTGTTGGAGGATTAGGTGGGTTGGTCCTTGTAAGGTGCTTAGCACAGTGCCTGGCGAGTACACACTGCCAGTAACCCGCTGCTGTGGCCATTCGTGCTGGGGGAAGGTGGACACAAAAACCACCATTAAAGAAGTTACTGGCCAGGTGAGGTGACACCTGTAATCCTAGCACTCTGGGAGGCCAAGGCAGGGAGGATCACTTGAGGCCAGGAGTTTGAGACCAGCCTGAGCAAGAGCGAGACTGTCTCTACAAAAAACAGAAAAAATTATTAATAGCTGGGCATGGTGACACGTGTCTATAGTCCCAGCTACTCAGGAGGCTGAGGCAGAAGGATCCCTTGAGCCTAGGAGATTGAGCTTACAGTGAGCTATGATCATGCTACTACACTCTAGCAGGGGTGACAGAGCGAGACCCTGTCTCAACAAAAAAACAGTTACTTGTGTAATTGTTTATTTTATGTCGATTCCCTTAGCTTCAGTTTCAGAGGCTGACATTTTCTGACCTCATCCCCAATCTATTAAATAGAAGGGGAAATAATAACTCCTATGTACTGATGGACTATATTCTCTAATAAAGAGATTCACTTCCATAAAGTTGTACATAACACTTTGCAGTGGTTAAACCAACGAGGATGGAACTTGGGTTTTAGGCATATTTACAAGGGAGGAGAAGTTAGTTGAAGCTGTTAGATTTCCCTACATCTTTGAGTATAATATACAAAACTGAAGTGTCATTGTTGTTGATAACATTTTGTTTTGAATTTGTCTTAATGATTTTGCCTTTATTGTTACAGCATATTTGTTTTCTCTCTCTTTTTTTTTTTTTAGACAGAGTGTCACTCTTGCCCAGGCTAGAGTGCTGTGGCATCAGCCTAGCCCACAGTAACCTCAAACTCCTGGGCTCAAGCAATCCTGCCTCAGCCTCCCAAGTAGCTAGGACTACAGGCATGCTCCACCATGCCTGGCTAATTTTTTCTATATATGTTTAATTGGCCAATTAATTTCTTTCTATTTTTAGTAGAGATGGGATCTTGCTCTTGCTCAGGCTGGTTTCGAATTCCTGACCTGGAGCGATCCGATCCACCCACCCTAGCCTCCCAGAGTGCTAGGATTACAGGCGTGAGCCACCAAGCCTGGCCTGTTTTCTCTTTTTAAAAAGTTCCTGGCCAAGGGCTGATTGTGGGGGCTGATGCCCATAATCTTAGCACTCTGGGAGGCTGAGACAGGAGGATCGCTTGATCTCAGGAGTTTGAGGCCAGCCTGAGCAAGAGCGAGACCCTATCTCTACTATAAATAGAAATAAATTAATTGGCCAACTAAACATATATAGAAAAAAAAAAAAATTAGGCCGGGCGCGGTGGCTCACGCCTGTAATCCTAACTCTCTGGGAGGCCGAGGTGGGCGGATCATTTGAGCTCAGGAGTTCGAGACCAGCCTGAGCAAGAGCGAGACCCCATCTCTACTATAAACCGAAAGAAATTAATTGGCCAACTAATATATATAGAAAAAAAATTAGCCGGGCATGGTGGCGCATGCCTGTAGTCCCAGTTGGGAGGCTGAGGCAGCAGGATTGCTTGAGCCCAGGAGTTTGAGGTTGCTGTGAGCTAGGCTGACGCCACGGCACTCACTCTAGCCTGGGCAATAAA